>JBCJKH010032157.1:0-16152 GCA_039877255.1 Loriculus beryllinus
CAGACACAACAAATGAAATCTCCAATGTGACTATCGTTTCTGTGACAAAAAGAAGTAATACAGATTCTTTTTTGTTGAATGTATTTTTAAGGCATTTTTCAAAACTTCAGAAGCAAGAAGTGATTGATATAATAATTTTGATAAGAAACACTGGTAGATCTCATTTCAAACTTTTAACCTCTACTGCTACACCTTGTTTGTAATTCGGCAGTTTTTTATTGATCTCATACTTGCTGAGAGCTGTTAGCAAATGTTCCTGTTGAAGAGCAATTCCAGTATCTTCTGGAGTAACAACCAGCAGGTTGTGCAGAAGGCTGCAAACAGCTGACAAAAGAGCAGGTGTTACTACAGCCCACAGTTTAGAAAGGGCAGCAGACATGGGAGAATCATGTTGACTTGGAGATTCTGTTGTGGTTGTTTCACTTTGACCTAGAGGTCATTTAAGAACAACGAACACAAAACAAAACCACCAAAAAAAAGGAAAGAAAAAAACCACAAAATATTAATTAGAGCAGTTACAGAAAACAAATTACTTTTTATTTTTCATAAAACATCCAATTTAACTTTACATTTAAAAGGTATATTCATAAGAAAATAAACAAAATAAAACCAAAAGAAAATAAACAAGAAATCAAATACTGGAGAAGTGTTATTTAAAATAGTCCTGAAATAAGATGTTTGTTCTACTAGGTACTAATAATTGTTAAAAATAAATGGTGAATTTGAAAAAACATAGTTTTATTTCTATCTTTCACAGAAAAATATTTTATATTTGTACGCAGATGTCTCTACATACATTATACATATTTTTTTTTATGTTACATACATTTTTATCTGTCTACGTACATAAAGAATTATATATACATCTCTGTGTGTGTGCACATGACAGCTTTACCAAAATCGACTGTTTTGAAAGGGTGAATCGATGCCAGGAATAGAACTTCAGTCTTGTGTGACATTTTACACAGTATCTACCGTTTTCACTTATTTTTATGAAGTATATTTCATCCTTATTTAATTTTAAAGGCAGTGTTTCATGTTTGTTTTCTAAAACAACTACTAGAAGCATCAATGGTCATTGTTCCAGCAATACACAAGCTCCATATGCATGTACAAACACTGGAATATGGGCAGGCTAATATCATTAGGTACCAAATTCATCATTAGGTACCAAATCCAAAGTTTGACTTACCTTGTGCCATAAGCCGATCAACTACAGTTTCAGGAATAAAACTGATTGGATTAGTTGGAACTGTTGCCTGAAGCTCAGTAACAGTCCCCAGTGCTGGTGACACAGACAGAATCTAGAAAGCCATAAAAAGGAAATTAGATGATCCCAGCTTTTACAGAGCAGACTTCTATTTATATTTTGCTTGGGGTGCAGGGGGAACCACAACATGACAGGATCCAGTAAAACCAAAACACAATGTGAAAATTACTCTTCATAACCAGTTTGACTACATTTTGTTCCCTATATCTGTGTGTATGTATATACATGTTCTATAAACACCAAATAACTGAAACAACTTAAAAATGTTTCTGGCTGTTCGCATTTTACATTTCCGTTAAAAACTGATCAATGGTCATGCTAAAAAAATTTCTCCTCTTCATCCCTCTTTCATCTATATAATTGACTCAATTTTCATTCTGATAAAGATAGAAAGGCATTACTGAAGCATTTAAACACAATTTTTTCATGGACTATTTACTCTACTGAGAACATCAGCACTTGTCCATTTGTAACAGGACATGCTCAGATAAAAATATCACAAGTGCATTAGTCATCAGCCTAAAATGACATTCCAGAGACTTTCTGACTCTGGGTTCTTCTCTTAATCTTAGGCCTCTGTGTATCTATTTCACAGTGAAGATATATTTACATGATAGTAAATTCTATGGTCATACTACCATGTTCCTCCTACCAGTTTTACATTATCTATCATATTAATTTTGCATGCTTTCAAAAGTTCTTAATGCTCTTGCTACAGTGGTTAAAGCCACAAACTTGAGGTCAGGAGACCTAGAATCTCCAGCTTAATAAGATGCTTTTGTGACATAACAAGACCTGTGACCTATTTCAAGAATGTAGGATAAATATCTCCCATGTCAGGACACTTACTAATTTCCATTTCTTTTTTCTAGCTGGACCATTCACATCACAAAAGTTTTCTTCAAGAATTTCACTATACAGTATAAAGAACACAGAATGCTGGGGAATCCAGTGGGTTTGAAGGAGGATGTCATTAGGCTTTCCCTCACAGCAAGCTTCCTAAGGAAGACCAAAATATTTCAAAGACTTTCTTTTCCAAGTACTATTATCAGTTGGAATATTTGTTTTTACCTAAAAGAAAGTCAAAAGTGACTTAATTGACAAAAACTGTGGAGGGAAGGAAATCACAGATCACTCCCTTCCTAGCTACTGTATCCTTGAAGTTAGGTCACTGCTTTCCAGGTTTAGCTTTGACTTACTCAGCAGCATTTTGAGCTACAGGAACAGTCAGCTTAGACTTTTTTCATCTTCTAGAAGGTTTAACCCCACCTCCCACTCCCTATCACTTTCAAAAGTTGTTAGGCTTCTATTGGCGCATCTTTACTTGAAACCACACTGCCTGCATGAGCTAAAGGTTGCCATCTCCATGCTGTAACTCCCTTCTCCCCTATTTTTCCTCTTGTCTCCCATTATTGTCCATCCTACAGTCCTTAATCTTTTTCCTCACACATGCTCATTTGTTCCTTAAAAAAAGGCAGAAGATTATTGTAACACAGAAAACAAGCTACAGTAAGATGTGGGATGCATGTCTGAATTCCAGGATTTGAATATAGCTTGGGTCACAGAAACACCACGACATGCTTGGATAAATAGTTTTCCTGTTAGTAAAATGCAGTACCAAATTGTACCAATGAACTTATATTCAAATTCTGGTCAGATCATACAAATAAAAATCATATTTAACAATTGAAATAAATTATTTAAAGCTTCATGCTTGCTGATTAAAATAATTATTAAAATCTATTATTTATATTAAACCAATCCACCTTGACACATGATAAATTCTGCACTTATTCAGCAACACACTTCAATTCCAAGCATTCTAGTAAGTGACCAAAACACTTTCTTAAAAAGTATAAACCCAAAATGCAAATTCTAGCAATCCATATGGTTCTTCTGCAATAAGCAAAGCACTAAAAGGAAGTATTACTATGCTGAGAGTAATTCTGAATATATTATTATGCATTATATAAGTTTTCACATATTAGTAAATACTATCACCTACATTGCACAATTCTTTCTCACCTTCTACAACTGTCTGAGCACTTTGGGCAAAGAAATAAAATATAAGTTCTTAGACAAGTTAAAAAAAAAATTAATAAATGCTTTATCTAGTCAGAATAATACCAGCTTCCTGTGCTGACGGAACACTTATTGGTAATTGCTTCACAGTGGGATATGGGTTAAGACCAGAAATTTTCTGCTATCTTAACAGAAGAGACATAGTAGCACAATGAAGTTGTTTTCACAATGTTCTGCCCTCCAGGAGAGAAAAGATATTACAACTTTTATAAATCTCTTTGATAAGGATGAACTGGGAATCTGAGAAATTTTACCTAGTAAAGGATATTTTCTACTGCCACTATATTCTTTCTGGGAGCAATGTAGCATTTTGTGGCTTAAAAGTGAAACAACAGACTTTGGAAGCAGGTTCAATTGGGGTATACAAAGGGCTGTGTGGGGGGGGAAGATGAGGACTGCAAATTAGAACTAATACAAAAATTGTCTGAGTGGAAACACCGGAAAATGTGAGGGGCTTGCCATTTATCTACCAGATATGAATAAAAGGTCTTTTCCTAACCTCTAGTATAAAAATCCCACTGTCACTACTTTAATAGGCTTGCAGTGATTAATTCTATTCAGTTCTATTTTCAAAGGTTTAAATCACTTAACTGCATAGCAGTCTGGTAACCATGGTTCCATAAAATAAAGCACACATTTTTGTAAAATAGCAAGATTTCATAGGAAAAACGGCCATGACTTAACCCTATCTGGGAAATGTCTGTAGATCTTTAACCTGCACCATTTTTAGCTCAAGTTTTTTAATAACTGTTCATTTTGCTAAGCTGTCCTGGGCACAGAACAGCCCTAGTGTATTTATGCATTGTGAAGCAAGTTAGAATATCTATGCTGATTGGTGTTCTGAGTCATACATACTAAACACAAACCAAACATGTTGGTTACAACAGGAATGAAGATTTGTCCTCTGTAATGATAACCTGAGTTAACGTTTAAACCATGAATTCCACAGATTTTTTAATCTCAGAATTGGGCATTCTGCAGTTTCCACATTCCAGCTTGCAGAAAAATAAACATAAGTTTGATAAAAATCTTTAATCCACTGAGATCTTAAAGACACGAAATACAGTCCATAGATAACAGCTAACAAAACAGTGCTGCCACTGTCTTTCACATGACCCTGAAACATTGATTTCACCCTCACATTGCTATTCTTTATAAAATGGGCAAGAACGTACTTATAGTCTTTGCAAGACCTCTGACAGACCATTTCATACACTAAATTCAAAAAAAGAAAGTTTCTTCTTATTTATGTACCTGCTTTTTAATGTTCTCAATTTTATTTTCTGCAAATTTGGGGATGGGGAAAAAATGATGGAGTCAAAAAGTAATTTAAATTTTTATTTTCACTTAAGGTCACATGAACACTGTATGAAAGCAGCCTTTGATAGCAGATAGCTCAATTAAAGTATTGATTACGTGAAAACTGAAAACAGAGGAAAACAAAGTGTCGTCTTCTTTTTGCTCAAAATGTTTTCAAACATAAAAAAAAAAAAAATACAGTGGACCTTTTCACAGAAAAAAATTCATATCATTCAGTAAAAATACATCACTTTTGCTTCTCCAAATATATTCAGGATATGGCTTACTGAAGATAAAAGCAGTTTCAGCTTCCTAGACGGACATTCATCAAACGAACAAATATGGACAAATTTAGGAAAACTAAAAAAACCCCAAACATCAGAGAAGATCTTATGATAGAAACAATTCTGCTTGGTTTGATAGGTGGTAGCTGTCAATTATTTGTGTATGTTCACCACGAAAAACCTAACATTTTTCCCTTCAGTAAGACCGGCAGACTCCCTGCCATCTGCAATAGGGAAAGCATGCCATCTAGCGGGCTTGGAATAAGTACATCTTGCTACCATCAATATATAAAAAACTTCTACATCAAAATGAAGATCTTTGGGCTAAACTGCAGGAATATAAAATTTAAATTTATCTAGGAATAAATTGTGAATCCCTGACTTAAGGACAATTTTGAGATTTTAAAGGTATTTCCAAACTTTATTAGAAAGACAGTTAATAGTCATTAACTGCTCCCTGAAATACAGTTTTGTACTTAGCCTCAGTTCTCTTCCTCTGTCTTTCTTCTCCTAACTGCTATTGGCATTTGAACATCAGACTTCTGCATCTTACCATCTGTCATGTCAGCAATGGTACTTTATTAAAGATAAGAAACTTAGTAAGTAAAACCAAGAATTTAGAGCTGCTAAAAAGGTCCATGAAGGACAAATGGAAATTAACTTCTACAAATGACAGTCAAAGTTTTTGTGTGAAACTTTCATATATATCGGGGGAAGAAGGCAAACAAAACAAAACCAACACTTGACTAAAACCCTCTTACATTACCTGTAAGAGCATAATCTTAGCAAATATGAAATCTCAACATCTGGAAGACTGACACAAGTAAGTGTATCTTAGTATCTGAGCTTTCTACTTTAAATAGTTAGTTGCCCATTTGTTAAATAGAATTCTAGTACTATACTTTTATAGTAAACTATGACACTACTTTACACATACAAATACAAATTTGGTCTAGTATATTAAAATTATTTTTTCTCTTTTTCTCCTGAAGCGATTTCATGCAATGAACTCTTCATGAGAACTCAAGCACAAGCTTAAGGAGATGATTAGACACTCAACCTTGATGAATTGCTGAAATTTACTTTTCACTCAAGTAACATGAACCAAACAAGATTAAATTTGTTCAACTTTCATTCCTTTCAGAAAGCAGCATTTAATTTATTCATTAAAAAGCAATTTGGAAACAACTGCTTTCAAACAACCTGAGATTTTTTGTACATGTTTTTAGAGCGCTATTCCTGTTAGCATCTCCTTTCTGATTTACATGCACTTTCATTCATTTTAGTTTCAAATATTCAAATTTGAATATTTGTATTTAAAATCACCTCAAGGGTCTTTCTGGGGGGTTGGGTTCTTTAGATAAATGAAAATCAAAATAATTAATACAATTTCAGAAAAAGAGACATTTTAGCTTAACACTAGGGTACAACTTTTCCTCAATTACTAAAAACATGCCAGATAACAATCACAGTACTAGACAGCAGCAAATTCATAAAGGAGAACAGTAAGGAAAAATTAAAATTGCAAAATATTTTGAGACAAAACTCCACTACTTTCTTTTCTATGTTTTAATTTTTGTTACGATCCTCAGGAAAACTGAGCATAACAATTTTAATGAATAAAATAAGATAGCATCCTGTGCTTTATCATTGTTTGCCATATAGCACATCTGTTTAACAGAAAAACTTCTGAGCTATGACATTATGGCTTTCATATTACACTACATAGTCTTTCATAAATCAAAAATTTTTGAAGAAAAAATTATTAAAATGGATTTCAGTGCAACATGTCAGAGTTTTCTTGGAGTTATGCTGCAGTCTGTGAAAATATATAATTTTTATCATGTAACTAATTAATGTTATAAAAGCTTCCTCCACAGCCTGATCTGATATTGCAAACCTACTCTGGAAGTGGAAGAATGTATTTCAATTTCTCTTCCTTTGCATCTGCCATCTTGAAAGACAGCATATGTTTATAGCTTTTCATTGCAATAATCATCCTAGCCAGAAGCAAATTTTTCAAGCAGCCACCTGCTTTCTTGTATTTTTCACGTCTATTTTGGGTCTTGCAAACACTTGTGCCACTGATATACTCTGTAAAAGCAGTTTCAGAATCCAGAGTTTATTGTGACACAGAATATAATTTTAACCCAAATACTTATGTGCTTTTGATTGATTCAGTTTTGTAGCTGTGTAGTGCAAATATGGGTTCACTCTGAAAGGACAGTAAGGATAAAAGCAGCTGAAGTAACAGCTATAGATGGAGATGACTGCATTTTGTTAATAAAGTGAATTACATAGTAATCTATAGAGAGTATGTCGCATATTGCCATGAGAAGCTACAGAATTCAGCACCGCCTTATGCATTTTACTAGTCTAGGTAAGCTATTTTATTTATTTGTGCTCAGATAAATAACCATGAAAGTTTTTTTCAATACATTAAATCTACTTCAGAGTAAATTTAAATTTAGTTTCAGCTTTTAAATTTTCAGTTTCATTTAAGCTCATGTTTTATGTTTTGTTGGGTTTCTATAGCATTTGTAGAAGTGCTAATTTTACTCAAAGCATTTCACGAACAACTTGAAATATAAAATTAATAGATTGCTCTGCAAATTACCATCGTTTCAGATGTTGACTGGGAATGTGAAGAATGGCTTTGACTGGATGGAGCCTTCCAAAGATTAAGAGAATCATCAAAATCTGTAGCAAAAAAAAAAGAATTAAAAAAAAAAATCAAACAAAAAAGTTTTCTTTTTCATTCCTAAAAGACCTGCAGAGAGCATTACAAGATTTACAAAGGACTGTTTCAGTGAAACAGAAAAGTAGCCAACCACAGTTATATCCTGATATCTTCAGAATTACAAATTTTCATACATTGTACCTATGAGTTCTTATTCAGAAAATCCCTTCAATAAACAGGACTTAAATATGACACAATTTTCAGTGCAACAAAATAGTCTGGAAAAATCTACACTTAAGCAGTTGCATAGACTTTAATAATTTGAAATAGTTCAGATTTAGATTTATTTGAAATGCAATAATACAAAAGTATCTAAGATACTGAGGTGTCACAGTACAAACATAATTAACAGATGTCCTTGTCCTAAAAGACTTCAAATTCATATTTTAAGAGAAGCAGTTTCAAGAGAACCCATATTCATAAATACAATGAAGACAGAATTACTTTGTAGATCCGTTTCAGAATGAAAAGTGCCAGAAACAGCACAAAACTGTCAATAGCAGTTTTTGAGGCTTTCATACATTCAGGAAAAAAAACAACGAATAAAGAACTAGATTATACAGATTCTGAATGCAAAATCCACAAAAGTAGAAGTCCTATACATATCTTAGCTAATTACTAAACTGAACTAATTAATTTTATTTTTAACCTAACTTTGTGGATGGGGTTTTTTTTTTTATATACTCCTGAAAAATGTGAGAAAAATACATTGGAGAATAACATGACAAAAATGGGTTTAGGAAGATAAACAAAGGCACGACCCTCTAATAAGAGATATGGGACCTATTAAAAAGCAAAACCAGGCCATTATAGATAAACAACACAATTCTGAACATATAAATAGAGGACTTGTAAGCCTTTAAGCACTACAGTTTTAGAGACGGAGCAAACATTGCCATGACCTCTCTTTTATAAAATAAACAAAAATTTTGTATCTCGTTCCTGAAATATAGATTATTCTCCCCATCATTTCAAAGCTCCTCGAAAAACATTTTTTTATTTTTTTTTTTATTTTGCTTTTCGATAACCTGATAAAACATCTCTCAACTGCTCACTGAAAAGTTCTACAATCCTGGAGTTTGAGCTGCTCTTATATACGACTGCATCAACTAACAGAACTACTAAGAGGCACAAATAACACGAGCATGGAAGGAGTTAAGTGTTGAACTGAAATAAATTACACTTATAGATAAATAAGAAAACAGATTACACTTGTAGTCACAGAGAAAACTGAGGATTTTTTTTACTGCTAAGGTAATTCTCTGATAAATCAGAGAGTTAACCAATAATACTTATTTTCCTTGGGTCTGTCAAAGTCACAGCTTGCTAGGGGAGATAACACTCCTCTTCTGTTCATGTTTCTGTAACTAAGTTTAACAGAAGCAGGCTACAAGAACTGTTTAAATCTGTAACCTTAGAAGATGGAAATACAAAAAATTAGGCACATATAAAAGAAAGAAACTAAGAAGAATGAACTTACTAATTTTCCCTCCCTTGAACAGTTTTTACTAATGGAGATCTCTGATGAATTTCCTAGCTTTCTAAACTTAAGTTCATAACTTATATCTGGACCAGAATGTCAGTTCCCACAATGCATCATAGTAAGACTTAGATCAATTTATTTTATTTCTTTTTAACCTGTGTCCCTGGAGTATCTCAAATCTGATTTTCATATTGATTCATTTTTTCTGAACAATATTTCTGAGTATTAATTTTTTTTCAGTCTACAAATTAAATTATATCTGATGTCTTAGAATGCAGCTAGCTTCAGCATATAAGAGCCCACTACTACTCATGCATCTTTAATGTTGAGCCCATCAAGAAAGAGGAATCTTAGAAACAGTCCACATATTTCTTTTTCTTAAACTTTCATTGCATTGGTCTGTCAAAGTCATAACTGTAAAAAGTATTTTACAAACAATATTTTGCAAGAAATTATACTGCAGAACTAATTACATCTTTTCTATTTATAACTTTCTGAAGATGTACATAACAGCTCAGAGCTTCTTCTGCACTATGTTAAAACTACTGGTTTATCCACCACTGAAATCCTCAGAGCAATGTCTTTCTTAATGTATTTAAGTGCATGGCTTGAATATTAATTTTCAGTTCCATTTTTAGTAAGAATTTTTTTGAGGTAAGTTACTCAAAATTAGAAATTGTAGGTTTAAAATGTAAATGTAGGTTTAAAATAAACCTAAAAATGTAGGTTTAAAATACTACAAGATCACAATAACATCACTTACCATTTATACCACCTTTTTGTATGATGAGGCTGTCTTCCTTGGAAGAATTTAAATCAAACATGTAACATCCTAGGTAACAGTGTTTTACCATCTGCTTCACATGCTCATAGAACTGGCAGTGATACAAAAGGGCTTTAAGTGCAGGTTTTCCTGTCTGAGAGAGGCCAGATTCTTCATCACGTACACATGGACCCTGAAGAAATGAAATTCACAGACATCATTTCTTCAAAGGAATGTTTTACATAAAACTGTCCAAAAAAGCTCAAATCAAACTTAATACTGTGTATGAGTGCATATACATAGCTGCTTTACTAACAGATTCCAAAAATCAAATTTAGATTTTATTAAGGTTGAGTTAAATCGTAATATATTACAAAAACTGCAATATTTTAGCAAAATGTAAGTAGCTATTTAGGAAATAGTAGCTATTTGGGAAATTCATTAACAGCTAAATAGAGAGTAATGGAAAGCTGTAAATGAGTGGTTTTAAAACTGTATGTATCAGGAGATTTTACAATTTTAATTTCTTATTTAATTCAAATTACAGATAACAACTAATGCAAAAGTTTTCCTTAGGAAAAAAGCATAGTCATACTAAGATAAGAGTAAATATCCTGAAAAGGTCATCCTGTTCGAAGATATACTGCCATTATACTACAACAAGCTGTGACAATCTACTATGATAAAAGATTTATTTAGAAAACAAGACATGAAAAGAAAGAACTTCTCTTTGAAGAATGGTTTTCAGACATATCTTTTCAAATACTGACTTCAGGGAAAACTCTCTAGAGCAGTGGATTTATACATGACAAGAAACACTTTTTAGCTTTATTTCAAATAAAGAGCTTAGTTTGGTTTTGTTACAGTATTTCTAGGGTAACAGAAGACAACATAAAGTTTTATTAAGCTACAAGATACACGCTTTCTGATTGACTATAAAAATTAGAAATAATAATAGCCAAAAGAACCCAGACTGAGAAAAATTCAAACCAATTCAATTCTGCAAGGTAGTTTTAGGTGGCTTCTTGCAGTACTTGAAGAAGAAACTAGTTAGAATTGTGGAAAGAAAATTCATCACTGGTAATTAGAAACTTTCTTTGGCAGTTGGGAGAGAGTAGAGAGAAATCAACTGCAAATAAGTAATTTGAAAAACACTATTTGTCCCCAGTAGGCTCTAAATCTCTCCCAGCTCCTCCATTTACCCTGAGCACTAGCTTACTTTCTTAGAAAACAAAACAAAAAACAGATCAAGTAGAAGCAGTAAAACTAATTTATGGTACATCCTAAATTATAACCAGAGTTTTAGATAGCTGCTGCTTATTGTTTGGTTTCTGTTACACAGAAACTAGTTTCCTGATTTGCATTTTATACCAATTAATAGAGAATCAGATATGACTGGCTGAAGAGGAATGCAGCATTTAATGTAAGCCGTTTATGATAAATTATAAAACTGTAGTCATACACTGTCAGCAATATGCTTAGACTGCCTCAACTATGACAAATGCATACTCTGGAAATTTTGTTACCCAGAACTGCCTTTACCAGTTTAAAAAACTATGCCAGATACTTTATTGTATAGCAGGAGCCCTTGAAGAATTACATTTATAACAACTGCTCTAACTTCAGCAATCTTCATACAACACAGTATGTTGCAGAACGCTGTGTAAATGCTATGCAAAGGTGACTTTACCCATGACAAAAAATTTCCTACGCCACTCTTTAAATTAACATAGCAAAATGAATTATAAACTAGATAACAGGAACACTACAGACATTCCTGTGGAGATACTGGACTACAAACTATTTACAGTCTTTCCTTTTCCTATTTGTGTAACGGATAAAGATGATGACATTCTACTTTGGGTACTTCGGTACATGGCTCCTATTGTTCACCTAGATCCATATAATAGCTCTTTGAACTCACATGCAGTAATGGCAACAGATGAAACATCTTACCCATTGTAAAGGAAAAAAAAAAAAAAGAAAAGCAACTCTGATATACAGAATTTTATCTTGTTGGCATCTTACAATTTTAAGTGTTGTTGTATTTTCAACAGTTTTAATTTACCAGTTACCATAAAGTGCTATTTGATAACATCTTTCAGCATGAATACTTATGAAATAGAATTAGTAAAAAAAAAAAACCAAACAAACAAAAAAAACCTTCTTTCCTACGAGGGTAGTCAAACATTAGAACAAGTTGCCCAGACAGACTATACTCTTGGAGCTACCCAAAGCCAAACTGGACACAGCCCCAGGCAACCTGCTCTAGTTCACCCTGCTTTGCAACAGGTTATGTTTTTAAGAAGCATTCAAATTTACCTAAGCAACCAGCTTACTTTTTTTTTTCCCCTCTCCAAAACATTTTATAAGGCACCACATTATCAGAATTTTATCTTCTTCATACCCATCAAATCATGCTGCATTTTAAGTGCGGGTTAAGTAAACAATACCTATCCTATATGTCTCTGTAAGTAAGCGAATTTCCTGGGAATCAAAAGATACTATATTCATGAAATACAACATATATAAACAAACAAACTTTCTTTCTGTTCTTGAACTTGCTAGAAGTTTGAAAGAAGTTTGTCTATTCATACATTTTGCCTTCTCAAATGTCACCTTAGACATGTAATTCTTTAAATTTATATTTTATAGGCATACCGACATAAGTTTTTTTTATCTAATAACATCACTCTGTAATACTATGACCTTTCTCATTCAATGTAATAGTCACTCACTTGCCAAATGCAATCTTTCATGTTTTCCATAGGAAGTGGAATCACAAGGAGATTTTGTAGAATAAAAGCAGCCTGAAATAAATGAAAGCACCATTATTGATATCTAGCCATCAAAGCAAAAAAACAACACAACAAAACAAAACCAAAAAAGCACAATCTACAAGACAGATTGAACAGCACAGTCTACAAGTCTGTATATTACACTACTGCTTTAGACATACGCTGAAACACAAAGAATTTTCATGTTCATGTTGGGAAAAAAAAAATTAGAAGGATATAACCCAAAACCCCTCAAGCTTCACCTACAATAAATGTCATTAGGGCAAACAGTTTAATCACTGTTCCTGTACACTCAATCCTATCCTATTAGCATAACAAGACATAGTGGGGAAAAATCCCTGAAGGGAAAAACTTAACTGTTTATGATGCTTCACTTTACTGTCATTATGTTTTGTATTAATTGAGACAATTTTGGGACACAGTGGTATACATAGACACATTGATTCCAAATATCTTCCTTTTTCAATACGTGGCATGTGTGTTTTGCTAATTTATATCACACACATTTTGCACGTATATGTTGGTGGACTGAAGCTGCTTATTTTATATTTTGTCAATCTTTTGTCAATAATTTGACTCTTAAGATGCTACTGAAATAATGTGGACATTAAATAAAACAACAAGGTTGTTTTATTGCTCATTCTTAAAAGCATTTTGTACAAATAATTTCAAAATTTGGAAAATGTTACTAGTTGAGCAATAAAGCTGGGAAAGAAATAAATAACCCACTATGTTTCACCCTTGCTCTTTCTTATTCCTTGGAAAACAAGAAAAACATTACAATTAGAGTTGATAAAGTTGCAAAAAATGTGTACACAACTTAAATATAGTACTACATAGTTCTGTGTGTTGTTCTGTTAGAGTACAGTGCCTAGACAGATTACTTCATGCTTGTAATGGGGAGGTATTTATTAGAGATCAATTGATGAGTTCATACCAAAGTGTACATAAATCGAACAAAACAGTCATTAGAATCTGAGCTAATTTGTTATGCTTTAGCAACCTATTTATCTGCCTGAGTAAGCCTTAGGAGTTTTTATGCATTCCCTTATATTATTGAGATCTTTTCTGCCTTTACAGTAGTCATCCGTACTTGTTGCTTCTTGTGTAATTCTAAAGAAGAAGCTGAACACTTAACTAGGTAGCATTTAACTTAAAAACCAGTAGGTGTTGTGCAGCATCGTAGAGCACATATACAGAAAAAATATTAAAAAAACCTTTTCTCCTTAATGAAAAAAAACTTTACAATCTATGACAACGGAAGGATACAAGAAACATACCTCCCTGCGTACCATGCTACATTCAGATTGGTCCAGAAGGATGTTTATCACTGTTCCCCACAGACCTCCTGAAATATTCTGGCAACTTTCTGCTAACGCAATACATCCTACTTCAAGAGATGTAAGAGCTGATCCTATTCCAAGTGCTGTATATCTGACCTAGTACATATAAATGAAACACAAAGTGATGTTTCTTACAGTAATTAGCAACAAGTTTTTAAAAAATTATTAAGTTGTATCAACTGAGCCCAGAGCTTAATGGAATAACTTAAAAAGTAATAATCTCCTTTCTTACATTTCTCTGGCCCTACAATCATAATCACAACTATGTGTAAGTAAAAGACTGAATTAATAAATCAGCTTTTGAATATATAAAAATACTAAGACAGTCTTCAATATTCTTAACATTTTACCACTTAAAAATAGTTCCATTTAGCAAACTTGCAATTTAATAGATTTGCATCAAATATACTTGGCTCTAAATCTGTAGTTGATATAAATGTTTCTGCTTTGCAACTAAGTAACAGCAATGTCAATGAGAACTGCCTAGGTATCATGATCACAAGTGACTAATGAAAGCATACAAGACAGAAAATGTAAAGAAGGATTTCTCACAAGATATTTATATGGAAACGCTCTCCCTACCTTATTGATACTGTAATTTAGTATATAGTGAGCAACATTTGAAATAATAGAAACCAGTAGTTTCAATATTAAATAAACTGATGAAACTGAATTTTTACAAATACATATGGGTCAAAATAAGATATCAACTTCACATTGCATTAACTAACCTCAGGGTCTCTATCTACCCACAAAGGAACCAGCCATGCCAAACCTAGCTGAGAAAGAACTTGTTCTTCACTGTTCTCATAAGGCAAAGACCAAAGAGATATCCAGTCCTGATTAAAAAAAAAATAAAGAAATTATTTTATAAATCTTTCAATACCATGCCAGTCTATCCACAGCCTGAGCTACCAATTACATACTATAACACTTTAAATGCACACAGCACTGATATTCCAGGAAAGTTTTTGATTCTTCCTCTATGAACATGTTGACTTCACCTGCTGAATAAAATTGGATTTGTGCCTTTTTCAAAGAATTAGGACAGCAGTGATAAAGGGAGATTAAATATACTGGGATAATTATTTCCATTCAAAATTTTTAATTTCTGCTTATTGCTAAAATCTGTCTTTCTTCTACACATGCAGAAAACTACTAAATAAGGACCTGCAATTATTACTTAGATTACAATTTATTCTTTTTCTTCATGCATATGCCACATTATTAAATAAAGTTTCTCAGACTACTACATACTAATTAGCTGCAGATTCCATGAAATCATACTTGGCTTTACAAATTAACTTTTTAGCTCAGGTTAAAAAAACCTTCATACCTGCCAAATGCTCTCTTTAACCATGGCACTGCAAAAAACGATGCATTAAGTTCATAATGAATTATGACACCTAAAATTTTATGTATTTGTATTCCAGTCAGATATGAATTTTGCTAATAAGTAATGATAACTCCTTCTATGCGACAATCATTGTTTCATGTATGTATAAGCTCTTTCATGTATGCATATAGACACACATACATACATACATGAAAGTATACACACATGTATAAACGTGTTAAAAGCCCATTATCTGTACAAGCCCGTTATCTGTATCTGAAGAAATAATGATGTCATAAATCCTTAAATTTACTCCTCTTACATAAAATTATGATTTTTCCTTTTATAAAAAGAAAATTATACTTTATTCTCAACTAAGACCTTCTCAATCCACAGAATTACATGCAGACTAATTCCAGTAGGGCTAGAACTGAATCTTCAGCTTTCCTATTCATTTATCTAACATTATACACCAAATGAGATTGAGATTTTTTTTTATTATTTTTACTATCTGCTGCCGTAAGATGCCATAAGGCATTTTCCCTCACCACATTTGAAAATCTGTGTGTAGCCCTCACAAATTACAAGATAAGGGAAAGAGTAGACACTCACCATATCCTTAGTTTGAGCTGTCATTTCGTGAGATAAGTGAAGCAAGCAAAGAACTGTGCTTTTTGTAACACCTTTTCCCATGAAGGACATAGCATTTCCTCCCCATTCAACATAAAACGATGAGATGACCTAGGAGTAGGGG
>JBCJKH010032158.1:0-17818 GCA_039877255.1 Loriculus beryllinus
AGCATGGCTTCACTAAGGGGAAATCCTGCCTGACCAATTTGGTGGCCTTCTATGATGGGGCTATGGAACTGATGGACGGGGTAGAGCAGTTGATGTTCGAAACTGTCCCACACAACATCCTTGTCTCTAAATTGGAGAGACATCAATTTGATAGGTGGACCACTCGGTGGATACATAACTGGCTGGCTGGAACTAGATGATCTTAAGGTCCTTTCCAATCCTGACTATTCTATGGTTCTATGATACAAGAGAAAGTAGAGCCCTTTTCAAATGTCTATGTTCTGCTTTTCCAGCATCTTCTCCAAAATATGACAGAACAATGAAAAGACATATTCTAAACTCATAACCCAGATAGTTTGTCTAAGTTTTCCCCATCTGCGCCAACTACATAATTTTCACCTCTTGCTAATGGCTTTTCCTTGGTGACAGTAAGTGCTGTTGAGTCTATATGTAACATTTAGTTGGAGATCACATTTGATTGTTAACATTTTCCATCTCCACTGCAACACAAAACTTGTGGTTTTGCAAAACAAAAGGCAATTTAGTACCTAGAGAAAAAAACAAAACTAGTGGGGAAAGCATTCACTAATCAAGATAAAATCCTGTCACCTTCATTACCACTTAACATTACTGTACTTTGAGAGCAGGTATTATTTAGTGTGAGTAATGACAACAGAATCTCAGCTTGATTTCAGACATTATTTCTGCATAATTTATTCAAAAGATAAATTCCCTAATGAAAGATACTGGATCCACTTTAAACCAACATTATTTGATCTATAATTACTGCCTCAGGAATACTGTACTAACTGCCATTTATCACTGTCAGTGACTTTTGAATTCCTGCTATAACCACAGTATCCCATTGGGTTTGTTTGTCTCAGAGAACATGATGTTTCTAGTTTGGCACAGCCCTAAAAAAGGAGGACAAAACCTGTCATCCCCTAGAAATATATTTCAACGTCCTCTATGTGCTTCATCATAGAGGAGAGTAAGCCCATTCACTTCCTCAGAGTTATCTCCAACACAACACATTGTATTTTCCATCTGAAGTCAGTAGAAGGTCTTCAGTTCATGAATGCTTTTCTGCCCCTTTCCTTTTTTTCTTAGGAGTATCTATTTTCCATCACATTCCTTGCAAAGCTTGGAAAACAATACAGATGCTTTGGCTCTCAGAGCTAAACTTCTGTCAAAAGACCCATACTCTTTCTTTACTATTAGAATCTAAGATCCCAATTAGAAAGCAAATGTACTTAACATTAATTTGCAATTGGTTGAGTATGAGCAGTAGGGAAACTATTAGTTGTGTGTCCTAATTCAGCATCAATTTTAGAATAAGCTAGATCTGATTTAAATAATGACTACAATATTTTGATGCCTTTTACATTACGATGTCTGTTGCTGTACAGTAGAAGACTTTAAAAGCAAGTAAAATAAAAAAAGATAACTGATTACTGGTAAGAAACTTTGTCTCCTCTCACTTTGTGAAGGCCCTCCTATTACTGTTTGTTACAAGAGGCAAACAAGATCTTCACGCTTTACACATTTCTTTGTGTATTTTGGTTACAAATTCCAGACACAACAGAGCACAGAAGCCTACATGGAGCCCCACCAGGACCCTAGGACACAGCCTTAATGTCACATGTGCTGACTGCACCATCCCTTGGAGATGGCATATATCATCTCACTCATGCTGTGTACAGCCTTAGTATGAGGAAAGACTACAAAGAATATTTGTAGTTATGTTGGAGATATCAACCTCACTGACTACCACAACAGCAAGGCTGTAAATTTGATTTCAGGTATACAAGCAAATGTAGAGCACTCCCAACTCTGTTCATGGAAGCAATTACACCTGAGCCCTTCAAATGTAGAGATAATTATCTTAGTACCTCAACCAGCAGTCAGCATGGTGACCCGTCATGAGATCCTCTATTATGTGTGAGTAACACTGCAGGAAAACGCTCATGTTTTGTGAGATCAGACAGACAATATGAACTGTAGTCAGATGTTTCTCCTCTTGCTTGAATAGTCTGTATTTATCTCCAGGCAACAGGAGAGTAGAGAGAGCTTGCACTGTGATCAGAATGTTTAATTCTTCAGACCTTGTCTTGGAAAGGAATGCCATGTATAATGAAAATCTTTTTTTTTTTTTTAAGCTACAATGAGTTCTGATATACTCAGTCATGCCCTAACTTTCAGAAAACACAAACTCCATTTTTCAGACAGTGAGCAAGAGTCGCTACCTTCTCAACCAAGAGTTCTTCAGTAACAAATGAGTTTATGTCTTTACAAGCCTGCAAAATCTACAAGCAGATTTTCATGCACATACCTGATAGTCCACCAACATCCATCTTCTTCAGGTTCTTTGCCTCCAGAATGACGACAGTCAGTTTGCCAGCAGTAGGCACATAACGGAGGGAGAAGCAAATATCACCCAGTTTTTCTTGCTGTGAAAGCAAACAAGGCATGGTGTTATACTTTTGTAGCCTTCTGGTATCTTTTAAAAATGTAGTTTTGAAAGCTCCACAGAAAATGAACAGGATTACATCTCAAACTTGTACTGTTTAACAAAAAATTCAAATGGACAATACAAGATATCAGATACAAGTTGCCAGCTTAAATCCTTGATAACTTCAAGCCTGTTGCAGCAACTGGAGTCCCCAGCAACTACCCTGCATGGAGGCAAATGACAAGATACGTGCTGGCTGCAAAATAACTTATACTGCTCAGCATTTCACCTCTGATAGCCAGGGTTTCACAAATACTGTCTGACTTTAAACAAAGTCATGGCTATTTTTTTCCCCAGGTTGTGTTCCAGCAGAAATCAATTAACACACATGCATAGACCACTACAGGACAAAGCAGTAACATGGGCGTTCCTCACCGCACTTTGTCACAGAAGCAAAAAGTATTAAAAACACAAAGCACAAACCATTCAGTATACATATAAAAAAAGACTTGTCTCCCACCTAACAGGGGGAAAAATAAATAAAGGGGCAGACACAGACCAGGAAAGCACACAGTGAATCCCTCCTCATATTAGGAACAGCTGGAAGGATTTGGTTTTGCCTTCAGCCTTTTAGCCCAACATCAGGGCTCCTGCCAAATGCAACCTTTCACTATTCATTTCTTAGTGCATTCCTAACAGCCCTGGCAAAGAGGAAAAGGCTGAATTATGTTCAGAATTACAGGAACTTTGTTTTAAAAGGAGGAAAATAGATCTGAACTTGCAGACACAAAAGAGAGAATAAGAGGAGAATACTACTTAGAAATGATCACTAGGATAATCCAAGCTGCTTTTCTCCTTCCTTTCAGGTACAACGGTATCTCTAGCAGAGTAACAAGGTTGCTTTTGAGACAAGACTAAGGTTACACTGAACAGTCCAATAAAGCATTACAGACAGCAATGTTCCCCCTTCAAATACATGTTCTGGCATGTCTGTTTCCACAATTCATCCTGGCAGTAAAGTACATTCCCATAAAGATGTATCTCTTTGGTTCTTATCGGAAGGTTGGTTGATGAAAAGTTTTGGGGCTGTATCCAAGCTTTTTGTTAAGACACTAGGTAATTTTTTGCAGGAATTATACACATTTCCCACATTCCACAAATGCAAAAAAGAATCTGGCAATTTGCCAGGTTTGAAGAGCCAATCTGAAAGAGGTGAAGTTAGAACCTTGCCTAAAAAGCTGAGGAAGCACTCCTGAGGGTAACTGGCTCACATATTCATGGACGTAGTGTGTATTTCCTAGGGAAAACACAGCCCATGTCCTAACGACCTTACCATCCATGTAAAAGGAACCCAAATATTCCTTTCCAACTGGGAGTTCGAGCTTCTAAGTCATTTAAGAGAAACTAAACTTCATTCACTAAACCAAGTTTTCAGCATCAGCAGCAGTTCTCTCAATAGTTCTTACACATAATCACTTTTAATCCAGGTTTGGATAAGCTTCTGCATTATGCCCATTTGAAGCATGCATGTCAGTTACTCAGCTACACTTCAGAGTTTACATCTTCCTCTTTTATCAAAAGGTGTGTGAGCTTGTCTTAGAAGACATCTTTGGGGATGCAGAATTCTTTGTGGTTCCCAAAATGAACAGGTATATTATGTATTAAGAATGGTACCGTGAAGTTACCTTTCCTTTTAGTTTTAAGTAACTTAAAAACTGCAACAATAACGCAACACCTATAAAGTGACAGACTCTGAATTGATTATTACAAGTTGGGAATGAGACCCAGGCATTGTAATAAATGCTTTTTAGGGAACTATCAGCTCAGTAATTACCAGCAATAAGGAAACATACATAACACAAATAGCTAGGAAATGCTCAGGGAGAACACAACAAAATAGCTCATGGTTTTAAATGTGTGTATCACATAAAAATGCTGTCAGAACGCACTTGTGCCACTATCTTGAAAACTTACCGTGCCCTTCCCACCTCAAAAAGGGTATGGTAGAATTGGGAAAGATTCCAAGAAAAGCAGCAGGAATGAGCAAAGATATGACACAGCTTCTGCAGAAGAAATGGCTAAAAGGATTAGGACTCAGCAGGCTGCAAAAGGGTTGTTGGGAAGCAGTATCTTAGAGATCTCTTCCTGACCGAGGAGGGCTATAAGAACAGATCCTAGTATCAGAAAACTTACATTTTTAACTTGTATCTAACAGAAGATACCTTCATAGCATGGACTGCACTGTTGTGGAAGGACTTACTATTCTTCCCTGTCTGCATATACTGCTATAAACCCCAGTGTAGATTCAGATCATGGGAATACAGATTTCAGCTGTGCAATGTGCACAGCTCATGCTTGGCTTTAACTGAGTCTGCAATGGCATGGTGACAACAAAACATGCTCCTGCTTCCCCAGGATTCAGATTTCGAAGTCCATTTTGGCCAGGCTAATGGTGAAGTTGATTTATCACTTGCAGCTTGTTCAGAATGGAAGAAATCAATTGCTTATTGATTTGTATTATCATGATCACAGCTCACCCAGCTGCCCAGTGTTCTCCACGGACACTATTACCTGGTATTCTTGGTTTAAAAATAGCCTGGTTGATTCGTGGGGCTCTGAATAAGACTGAAACAGGGTATACTTGAAAGCTTGTTTTAGTACTCCATCTTAGAGACCTGTGTACTTACATATCACCTGATACTTAAGGGCTCTGCACTCACCTCTAAATTCACTAGACAGAGCTTTGGTTGTAGCTGCCCAGGAACTTTTATTCCCTTGTATTCATCAGAGATGTACCTCACTGCCAGAATACCTAAACATTTATCTTTGAAGGTACTTTTAAATCAATACCATGCTTCTAATTGTTCTTTTGAGTGGATTTTTTTTTTATTTTTCTTCTTCTTTTTTTTTTTTTTTTAACTTGTGCTAAGACTAGAGTGTGTTTAGTAAGCATAAAATGATGTTAGGATTGTTTCTGATCCGAGTGCTTCAGCAGAGGCTGGAGGAGGTTCTTTGCAAATATGTATGTAAACTGTGGCAGTAATGCCACTAAGACCATCATCTCTCACCAGCCTTTCTACATCTATAATCTATTTATGCTCCTGTGCAAATACTGCAATTGTCTACACAGAAGAGTAATTTTATGGGAGAATTTAATGCATTTTAGGCTTTTTTAATGCCAATTTTAGCTGCAGGAAGCTTGGAGGAGAAGCCGGCATCAAGTAAACAGCCAGTTTTCTATAGATCACCAGCAAGCCATGAGAAATGCAGCAGATGATGGGCTCATTTCAGTGAAGACCTTGAAGAAAAAGCAGAAGTGCCTCTTTAAATGCTTACAGAATCACAGTTAGTACTTTTCTGTTGCTATTAAAATCTGTATTAGCTGCATTTCTTCAGTTTTTTTTGTACTTTTAACATTTTCTCTTTGCATGACTGCCAAAGTTTTCCACTTTTAAGCTTTTTTTTTTTTTTAATAGATGTCAGGCAAAATACTCCAAGTGACAGCACTGAAATGAGGCAACAAAAAGCAATCACTAGAGGTGTGGTTTGCAGGAGATAATTACAAACCCCTGCAGGGCTACAAGGTACAGATGAGTGGTTTTGGTGTGGTGATTATCTCATGGAGGTACCTTATTGTTATTATTAATTTCTTTCAGTCCTATGTATAAATAATTTATGTTGGTAAATTACTTTGACCTCTGATGGAAACTGTAAGTTAGTGTTAGAAACTTCCAACTGGGAGGTTCACAGACATTAACCTATTAATGCATAATGCCTAAACACCAATCAAAAGACTCTCTCCATCTAAGCAACTTCACAATTTTACTACATTTAAAGAGGATGCAATGGAACAGAACATAAATAACACAGCGCTGTTAACATTTATTCAGCTTAGAAAAGGCTATCTGAAGCCCTGTTGAGAACTTGGACTCATTAAAGGTGACTCTAAGCGGCTCCTGCTTGTCTCATTTTTCTTCTCTTATTTGTCAGTAGTCATTTTTGCCTCTACAGTACACTCTCCTAACGAGCTTCAGAGAAAAATGCTATTTATGCAGGTTACTCTCATTCACACTGCAGAATCTTTAAGAGAGATATCCATCTTCTTAATATAAACATTCTCCACATTTTTGTGGAAGATATGAGAAAGCTGATCTTTGCAGCTGTCTTGGTAAAACAATACCAAAATAATGAGCCGCAGAACCTTATGCTTTTCCTAATTGGAACTATGGCTCCAAATAGTCGGTGGAGGAAGTATATAAACACAGAGAAGTGGCTTTCCAACTTCAATACCTGGTTTTGATTGTGGATATTTGCATAAGGCCAAGAGATACACAACAGGATGTGGTTTACGGGTGATGACCCGAATTACAATTTTTTCACCAATCAACATTTACAGTGGAAACTCATAATGTTCATTGTATAGTTTTTACACCAACCAAATGTTTTAAAACTCTGCAGAGAGAACAGGGACAACGTAAAGGTGGGTTATAAGGTAAATGAGGAGTCTTTCGGGAAACCTACGTAAAATTTAATGACAGAATCTCCAGTCCCAATTCTCACATCCATGGGCTTCAGACATTTCTGAGACCATTGTATTCTGTCTACACACAGAGATCTCAAATCCAACAGATTTCTCTTCTAGGCACACAAATCATAAATACACTAATCCACAAAGGTGTCACAATAATAATAGTAACAGAATCACATGGATGCAGAAATGGATGACATAGACTGGCCACAACTTCAATTAAACTACCACCACAAATGTGCAGAATTAGCAAACCATACACATAGCTGGGATCTACAACTGGGAAAGTACTGCTCCTCTAGTCACCTAGGACAAATAGAGATCATATTGGGAAAAAGAAATACTGGTTTGTTGGGCTTCCCTTTTTCTTTAAACCTGAAATTTTATTGCCACAACAGCTGTCTTCCATATTACCAGCTTCCACAGCATTGCGCTTTTGATAAATACATGGTGAAAGAACAAAGCAGAAAATTTCAGACCTGCAATAGGTATAGTCATAAAAGACAATGTTTTACGCTTGCAAATCAGGGACCAGATGACTTCACAATAGGAAAATGGTTCTGCCCCAATAAGGCAAAGGAGTAGGAAGAGAACAAGAATCTCCTAAAACTCAGTTTGCAAAAATAGGCTAAAAATAGATGGTGCAGCAGGGAAAGATAAGGAAGAATCAGAAAAAGAAAGAAAAGCTGGAGCTAATGTGTCCCATTATTATAGCACTTTTGGCGACTATCACGTGATTATGTCTGCACACCAAGTACCACTGTACCCCCCAAAGTCTATGAACTACTTTTGGAACAAAGTACTGAGAGCAAATAGGACAGGCAGAGCTCTCCCCAGCAATTTCAATCAAAAGGTTGATTACAGAAGTAGCTATTTCAGACTTTCAAAATGTTAACTATAAACCCAGTCAATATAAACTTAAGGACTTTAACAACTAAGCCATTAATCTGACAAGCAGAATAATTCCTTTGCTGTCTAAAAGTATTTAATGCCCATTAACAGAGCAGCCACACTGTTATACAGCTAGCAGTAAAGAGGTTCTAAATGCTTCTGGAGAGAAGGAAGAACCTTCTTCATGATTATACCTACTGCGATTTTGAAGCAAATACTCTAAACCAATAAAATATGAACAGACAAGTTCATTCCTACTGCATGTTTCTTTATCCACAGGAATAATCCACTTGTTTTACAAAATGGAAATACAGAGTGTCTGTGATCTCTCTCCTGCCTCTCCTGTTTGCTTTTACTAACATTATTTTAGAAGTGTATTCATAGGTTATACCCTCTCCAAATGTGCAAACATGGCCACAAAAGGAAGATCCTGTTATTGTAAAGTGCTGGGTTGCAAGCCACATAATAAGTAAATTAAGAAGCAAAGCAAACTGAAATAGGTTACAGCAGGAGATCTCGGAAGAAACAGAGGGGGTTGGAGGCAAAGATCCAGAGAGCTCGTTTTGGATGCCATAAAAAAGGGACTAGCAGTGACAACAGGTGTAAGAAGAGATGGAAAGGAGACTGACACTGGGTGAACAGAGAACAGAAATAGAAGCAAAAGTCCATGTATTAATTTTTAAAAGGGATTAGTTTTAGGGCAGACAGGGAGCTATGTTTCAAATGAAGAGAATTTATTAAAGGTATCAGGAGGTGGTATCTGTCAGGATGCATTCACGGTATAAAGTAGGAGTGAGGAAAAGCCAAAAGAAATGGTTTAATTGCACCTCTCTTTTGACCAATTTCCCTACTACAATCCTACTCTCTGACTCCTTTGTGATACAACTCTGTATGCCATCGCTACTTTTTACCTTTGCTTAAAGGGAACAGACCTGGCAGGATCTTCCTGTTGAAATAAAAATCTATTATTTTCTTTTTCTTTTCCCCCCATCCCTCTGAACAGCACTACTTGACATAGATATTCTTCAAAAATCTGTCTTCTTATTGCAATACATATAGAGAAATATAGTAAATCACATTCCTTTTTACTGCCCTAATTATGTAATATTCTCCAACACAATGGTAAATCAGACATGAAAGTAAATTGGGCAGTATTTTGAACCAGTCAGTGTTATTAAAAAATTAACAAGTCAGGTTTTGTCAGCTTACTCCTTGTAGTCCTTTTCATTACATTTTTAACTGTTTAGAGAAAGCATTTCTATTACTGCTTTCTAAAAAGCAGAGGACATGGAAAAAGAACACTGTTGTTATTAGTAGAAAACAACACTTCACGGTCATCAGTTTAAAAGCATTACAATCAGCTGCCTCTTGTGAAATGAGAAACACTGTGGCTGAAGGCACTTGAAATCAAAGATTAGCAGAAATGCACTCTTTGATTTCCAGACAAGAGACTATGCTAGCAAACGTACCAAGTTCTTAATTAAACAAGCAAATGAATTTCTGAAATAATTGAGAAAGGAAGAAATGAATCAAAAGAAACATACATGCCTGGCTTTCTGTAATTCTGCCTACCCACAAATGCTTGCAGCTGGCTGTTCTGCTTTAATGAGTGCAGCTTGCTCTGTTTTGCCACTTGGCTTCTCCTTAGCTCCTGTCCGATCACATTTCAAAATGTCACTCACATTTACACAGGCCAGTGCACAAACCAAAATTAATTTAACTGAATGGCACATTAATATTATTACTTTTGACAGCATGGAAAACTTATTAACTGTAGCATTGTCACAAGGCTAGTCTTCTAGTGAGTAGCCCAGTACAACATTGAAAGGAAATGTAATACACTTGAAAGATTTTTCTTTTTTCTTTGGCTTATCAGACACCATGAGAAGTCAAATCATGAAGCTTTTCCATAATTACTAGAGTACTATATCTGCATTGCAGTCACTCTACAGAAAGTCCTTCTCCTGTGATAGGGTACAGGAAGCCACAGTATAGTACCCTTACTTGATTTGAAAACACCTCTTGTAACAAGTATGGGCGCCTCAATGCTTAGTTAATACAGTTTCTACTACTAAGGGTGTCTTAGTTTCAA
Organism: Loriculus beryllinus; assembly: GCA_039877255.1. Classification (NCBI taxonomy): domain Eukaryota; kingdom Metazoa; phylum Chordata; class Aves; order Psittaciformes; family Psittacidae; genus Loriculus; species Loriculus beryllinus. The sequence goes on from JBCJKH010032158.1 coordinate 9,964, forward strand.
AAAGCAATTGACTCCAAAGTTTGAGACTGGAATTGCAGCATACATCAGAAAATATACAGGACTGGTAGGCAGCAAAGAATAGTAACTAAAAATCAAATCACTTAGTGATTCCTTATTTGTAAAATGTACCACTGAATGTGGTACTGTATTAAAAACCTGGCATGAACAGAGTCCTTGCTACAATGACCATACATTATTGCTTGATGAAAGTCTGAACAGATTAAACAAGCCAGTGGGTGGGAGTGGTTGGCATAATAGCTGCTGAAATTCAGCAACCCCAGGGAAAGACTATGAGGTGAATTCAAGTGCCTCCATTACTGAAGCCATACAGTATATTTCTATTTGTTCTGCAAGAGCCACAAAGAGAAAGTCAGAGAATTTTATGGGTTACCTCTGTAGCCAGCTATCTTCTTCCCTTTCCTCTGTAACAAGACAGAAAGAACTTGCACCTTGTACCAGTCTCAGATACATTATATATAAATGGCTCTCTCTGCAGTGACACTAGCACAGCCTGATTCACTCAACTCCTGCAGATAGATGTCCTCCTTTCTCCTGTTTCTTAATGCTGAAACACCAGTCCAGCTTTCATGTTCCTCCATCATATCCCCAAGCTCCCTTCCACAACCCCAACCGTGAACCCCACACAGTACAGCAGCCTCCTTCAGAATGTCCAAAATTGGCAATTAGGCAAAAGGGAGCACATGACGTTGTTTTAAAACTAGAGACCTGCTGGTTAGCTAAAAGCAGGCCAGCAGAACACATGAGGATCTGTCATGTGCTTAAGGTTTTCCACTGAACAGGGCAAGAATCTGAGTATCTACCCTTTTTAAGGCAGCACTCTCCATTAAATTTACAGGAACCTTCTTACTGTGCTCCCCAGCTTCCAGGGCAGCATACAACACAATTCTGTGTGAAAACCATCTCATACCTTTATTTTCACAAGAAGACAACTTTTTGTGAAAGAGGCAGATCAAGATCCTCACTGCACTGTAGCCACAGTGATGACCTGGAAAAAACTGCAGACAAGGGGACTTCACAGCAAAATGAAAAGGAACTGGATTTGCTAATGGGAAAATCACAGGCAGCTGATGTAAGTTAACAGTTGACAGATGAAGTCTTGTAACAAGATAGTTCTTCACCTGTAATTCATCAAGATGAAGAAGACTTTCCTTCATGTATAATTTCACACAAGTCAATGTCACCTTTTATTTCTATCCACTGTTTCTGTGCTACAAGCACAGGCAAGATTTGAAATCCATTTCCATATCATTGCTCTCCATTTGGGAAGTTTTTTATATTGTCCTCTTTTACTAATTTGTGTACTGGAGATTTTTCCGGAGTATCAAAACTGCCTAAAAATACGAGATGGGGTAAAGGGTATGCAGCTGGAAAAGTGGCAAGCTGAAAACCCTCAGAAAAGCTCAGAGCCACTCTTGTTCTAGTGCTTCCTAGTTTCAGGGAAGTCAGAAATATGTAAAACACTCTCTCAGATAATTTCAGTATTTTTGTCTTTGGTTCCAGCTGAAATGAAGAAGCTAATACATGCCTCCCTCTGCAACACCTTACATTGTAAGTTTTCAGTTCAGCTCATTAAACATTTGTGCTCAGTTCGAGAAGAGTTCCTTCTAACTTGTGCTATGTACTGAAATCTATAGTTTCCCTTACCAGGCTCTTACCAACTTCTTAAACTAAGAATTCAAAAATCTATTTTTATGAAACTACTGAAATATATTCAAGCTTTTAGATAAATACATACTAGCAAAGACCTCTTTTATTACTCCACTTCCTTCCAAAGTGAAGGCTATTTCACTTTGAAAAATACTCTTAAGACATTCTTTGGGAAGACAAGACAGCTTATCAAAGGTCACCATAGCAATCAGTACCACATACTGAATTTCATTAATCTCTTCAGTATAAAGGAAGAGGTCACTGCAGTCATCTATAAAAATCTAGGAAAGTAGACTGCACTTATCATGAGATCTCTGGCTCAATGATGTTCATTTTTAATAAATCTTAGACCACAAGGGAAATTCCAGGAGACTGGAACAGTGCTAATGTTATGCCCATCTTATTAAAAAAAGGCCAAATGGGATGAAGGCAGTACCTATCAGACATTTGCCATCTATGAGACCGAGATGAAACAAAAGAACTCACAAAAGTTTGTATTGATGTTGATTTAAAGGATATGAAATATAATTAATGTGAAGTCACATGGTTTTATGTAAAACAGGTATTTTCAACTAAAATCAGATTCACTTTTTAATGACACTGTAAATTTGATTGATGAAGGTCTGGAAGACATTTGTGCTGATAAAGTAAGCAGCTGATACAAAAATTACCTTAATGGTAAATAATAATGCAACAGGTTGGTCAGAAAGTGCTAAATCATTTTGCTGCAACCAGTCACACAGAGTACATTTTCATACCGCCTAAAGCAAAAATTCTATATCCTAAGACAAAGAAGACTATTTCAAGTACCTCTTCATCATGACATATATTTCACAAGGCAGTCTCCTGCCAAGGATTTAGGGTCATAAGCTACAGGTTACAGACCATGAACTGCTAGTGTCATGCAGCATTCAGTAGTAGAAGTGAGCAGAAGTAGCTGGTGGCTTTGCCTGTTTTGCAAAGATGTAAAGCATACTACACACAGCTCCTGTGTACATCTATTTTTTTAAGAGCTGAAAACTACAAAGGAGGTAAAAAGATGCAAATCCTGTTGGAAATAATGGAGAAGAAGACTGACTGTATAAAACATAGAGGATTAATTCCTGCAGCTTTCTGAAAAGAGGATCAGAAGTGACTTGACTGTGCTGCGTAAGTACTGTAGAGAAGATGAAGCATGGTGTATTAAATGGCTTGAATCTACCGTAGAAGGCCGTAACAAGAATCAATGACTTGGAGTAGAATCCCGAAACACTCAAATCACAAATAAAGTACACATTTTTAACAGAGAGATAGAATAACTGCTGAAGTAATAAGGGATGTGTTATTTTCTCTATCTACTGATGTCTTAAAATGAGTAACTTGCAAACTCGTTGGGTTTGAAGACCTTCTAAGAGTTTTCTAGGTGAGGTACAAAGCTGCCTGTAACGAATGCTCATCTATTGTCAGCAGCCTCCTCTTTGCATCCTTTGTCATTAGGTCTCACACAAAATTTGAGTGGAATTTCCACAAAATTCTGATTAGATGGTATTAAAATGTCATGGGAGAATTTGTTTTGATGAATTTATACTAAAACCATGCAGGATAATACTGAAAGTCAGGATGCCATGAGGAAATCTGAGCTTTCAGAGTTTACAGTCTATGGCCATGTGGCCAGAACAAGATGCCATGGGCTCAGAATCAGAAGGGTTTTAGCTCCTTGCTCTAAAATCAAGCAAGCTCTAACTTTCAAACTTGTTAGGGGGTTTCCTTATGCCACCTTTCTCCCAGCTTGGCACAGAGGGAACACTACTGTTTCCTGGATGCTGCCTGTTCTCTGGACTGTTTCATTACAGGAGGTTCTTTAAAATCTTCCCTGAAGATCTAGGAGTCCTCCAGATTTAGGGCAGACTACCTCACCTCAGTTATAAAAATACCCAATTTGATAGGATATATCAAGAAATAGAAAATATCAAGAAATATTTCTATTTTTTGATAGGAAATAGAAGTATTTCTAAACAAAACAAAGGTTTTTGAAATGGAATCTTTTACCCCAGAAAGAAAAAGTCATTGTTTGCTAGTCTAAGCTCAATGCAAATAAAACAGATCAGATTTAAAAAGCTGTCATCCTCAGTGAGTTGTAAGAACTCATTTAGTGGTGCCTTCTGGCAACAAACTTAAGAAATTCATGAACAGGTGGGCTAAAAAGACTAGGTGGAATGTTCCAGTGTTTATACACAAGATATTCACAGCTTTATATGTAGTGATTATGCTTGAAGGCTGATTAACAGCTAGTTTTCATGAAAGGGAACATGCAAATAGGAAAGATTCAGAGCCTTAAATTCTTACATAATGTGACCAGTGTTTGTGCTCACAGGAACTTATGCCAATTGTAGAACTCGAGAGCTGAAATCCAAGCAGGAAGCCAATATTCTCAAGTCATTGTGGAAAATACGATTGCTGCAACAAATCTACAATCTGGTCTCGTTCACAATTATCATATGTTGGAAAATATTAATTTTTGATTGTATATTCTTTAATCATAGAAGCTGTATCTTCCAATACACAAAATGTGAATATTTTTCCTTTAGGCTGATAGATAAAACTAAAAGCATACCGCTCTCCACTGAGAAAATGCCCAACAGTTTACTATCACGGACAAACATTCTAAAGAAATAATCATGTCATTTAAGAGATTCTATATGATTTAATGATTTAAAGGGAACGTAGAAAAGTATGATTCTGTATCTAGAGAAACATCATCATTTACTATATCAAGTTGCAATGAAACAAATTGGTCCTCATTGTAAAAAAAAAACAAGAATTGGGAAGCATGCACATATTTGGATGGTACATGTAGGTACAGATGTGTTTTTTGAAGGGCGTTAATGCATTACCCAAAGCAAGTTAATGTTTAAGAATGATATAAAAAGAAAATGCAGGGATGGAAATCTACTATGACAAGAAAAACAGGTTAGAGATGTGCTGTGGAAGAACTGCTGCTGTTACTTTGTGTCACGGACCTGTAATACTTGTACCTGTTTTCTGTACAATAAGTAGGAGCAAAAAAATCAGAGTAATCAAAATTAATTCAAATGACCCACATTTCCTGTAAAACTTGCTTACACTAAAACATCACAGAAAATTAATGTTTGGCCTGACTGATTAATGTGAATGCCTGAATGAGTAAAACCACTTTCAACATAATCTTCTGCTATCTAATTCTGGGCTGGGAATTAACAGACAGGGGTTGTCAGTTGCAGACCTTGGGGCATTCATACGAATATGAGCTGCTGCCAGTTTTGCAGGCTGAGATGGACTTGTCATCAGAGAACCTCCTGTTAATTTTCACAGTTACTGAAGAAGATATGCAAAAACAACGTAAAATAACTGGATTCCAAAAAGCCCAGGCATTTCTGCTCCATACTCAGGTCTACATGTCATATGTGCACATACACACAGAGTAAGAACATTCTGAGAAGTGAGGAGATAGAGTGATTCACAAAAGTCTGACCTCTGGTCAACACAACTACTAAAGAGCAAAAGGAACTTTAGATTGGAGGCTGAAAAGTGTAACTTAATAATTAACTGACTCAGCTATACAGAATGATGGTAGAAGTTAAAAAAACCCAAAAACCTAAAAGAGACTGAGAGATCAGTCAACATTTTATGATTTTCTCCCTTTGTGTGGCCAGTGCTATGACAATCTGGAGAGACAGAGAGAGAGAGGAGGGAATTGGCATAATTTTTAGACAATGGCACCATTCTGGGAGTAAAATTCCTTGCTATTGGCATTCTAGATGGCAGAGAGGTTAGAAAAATTTGAATTGTATATCCCAAGCATTATAAATGTTCATGCTAAGATAAGTACAGAAAAGCACCTGAATCTATCTTAATCTTTTTAAATCTTCAGTGGATATAGTTACCTATAAACATCCAATAATACTAATATTTGCTCTGATCTGTGTGCTTGAAAGTGAAACACCAGCCACAATTAGTCCTTCAAAAAGAACTGTGCGTATGCTGTAGACTGCAAGATCTTAAAAACTGGAAATGTCACCTCTCCATTAACTTACAAGAGAAGAATACATAAAATCCAGAAACACTGATATTCAGTGAAAAGGGCTGTTACCTGCAAATTATTATTTTGTACAACAGCATCCTGCCCAGACTGAATTAGACATGAACAAGAGAAAAAGGCTATGCTATTTCACAGGTTTTTAGAATCTAATTTAAATCATCATGTTTCTCTAGTCAGGATGATAACAGTCAGAGTCAGCTGCAGAAGACCATGGAAAAGAAAGAGGAAAGAAGTACAGGGTTGATTGCACTGAAACCATCCAGCTGCATCACCTGTAACACACCAACAAACATATCAGTCAATGTAAGAGTTTCTCTGGCCCTTGGCAGAAGGCTGAGTTTCATGACAGGTTTGAATAGGTAACTGTAGGAACGAGCTATCAGTGTCTGTCATCCATTAAGGCTAGAAATAAGACCTGGTAATACATCCTAAATTCATGTACCTTTTAAAATATTAGCATAAAAAATTGAAAGCCTAAGACCACCAAACTAAAAATACATTATTATGTTCCAGATTCTAACTGTGAGTTCTCTAAAAGAAAGGTATTTGGCCTAATTCCTGTCACATGTACAACACAAAGTGCTTCAAGTGCCAGTTAAGCTCACTGTTGAACTATACTGAAACATAACAGGCTCTGAAAAGAGGTTAAATGGTTACTATGGTAATCCCTGACATGGTCTAAATTGGTGTTTAAGAGCTGACAGAGGAAAAAAATGAAGAAAATGGCTAATCCCTTTCTTTCTCCAACCACTATTCCTAAATCTTTATCCTTTTAAAAAAAATACTTTTTTTTTTGATGCTTCTGTAAACCAAGATCTTTTAGTTCTACATAGAGTGGGCACAACAAAGTGAGGAGACCAGAGAGGCAAACTATGCTTCAGCTTTTTAGTGAATAAGCTGTTTTCTTCTTTGTGAGAGCTGCTCTTTCCTTCTGACTGTTAAAAAGCTGGTCTCTGCTCTGAAAGTCCTTCTAATGACACTTATTATGGATTATTTTGATACAGCCATCTTACAGCCTCCTTTAACTCCTGTCCTGGTTTGTAACAGAAATCAGATAACAATTTTTGTCACTGTTGGTTTGCAAAGGGAGGGGAGAAAGGGAAATAGATATTAGCCTAGACTATTGCAAAGCTTCTGCCTAGAATCCCAGTGAGAAATATAAGTTCTGTCTTTGGATAATACATTCATTGATGCCTGTACTCAGAAAAATAAGCAAGTATGCCTGAGTCTGGGTGGAGAACAATTTAGGAAAATTTCATATATAGAATGTTCTGTGGCCCTTGCACATTCGTCAGCTGTTTTTGAAGATGCATTTCCTATCCCTCCATATTACAGAATCACATAACTGCAAGTACTCCAAGATTATGGCTGTATTCTCTGGAATTCTTTCTGCAGCTTCTATCCAAAACATCTCTTTATACTGTAGCTTTAGCGCCTTCCACTTGGAATATATTTCAACCCATGCAAATGACTAATATATCAGCTATCTGACTGAATCACTTGCAGTTACATGTAAAATACTTCCAGCATCTAAGTGATATAAATTCTGCTTAAGCCTTCTTAAGAAGAAGTCTAAGATGATTTTGATCCCACTCAGCATCTTTCTCAGAAACCTTTAAATTGAAAACACTATTCAGAACATTGCTTTCCAAATGCCACTGTGTGTTTTGCATCTAAATCCAGTTTTGAAATCCTTGGCTGGTCTGGCCTCCCTCTTCTCTTAAGCATTGCAAAATATTCTATACTTGAACAATAACCCCCCACGCAATAACAGTAAGAGGCAGAGATGAGGAATTCCTTCAGCCTTATAACTTTCTACAAGATCTACAAGAATATAACTTATAATATGTCTTGTCTAGAATAAACATTAATATTATTATTTCTTGTATCATAGAATCATAGAACTATATATAGAACAGTTAGGGTTGGAAAGAACCTTAAGATCATCCAGTTCCAACCCCCCTGCCATGGGCAGGGATACCTCACACTAAACCATGTCACCTAAGGCTCTGTCCAGCCTGGCCTTGAACACCACCAGGGATGGAGCACTCACAACTCCCCTGGGCAACCCATTCCAGTGCCTCACCACCCTAACAGTAAAGAATTTCTTCCTTTTATCCAATCTAAACC
>JBCJKH010032161.1:0-17420 GCA_039877255.1 Loriculus beryllinus
TACATTATCCCAGAGGTGCTACCACTGTTGCTGATGGGCTCAGCCTTGGTCTGCAGTGGGTCCATCTTGAAGCTAGCAGGTATTGGCTCTATCAGACATATGGGAACCTTCTAGCAGCTGCTCACAGAAGCCACCCCATTAGCCCCCATGCTACCAAAACCTTGCCATGTAAACCTAACACAGTCCTCCAAAAGTGGCTGTGCATGAATCTTTTAAAGAGAAGACATACTGGAAAACAGAGCCAGAAAAATAACCTTTCACTGTAACAAACAAGGTGTTGTTTTCAAATTTCTTTTCACTAAAGGCAGCATGGCAGCAGCAGGATGAGCCTGCCAAGCCCAGCTTTTAACAATTTACCAATCCCCTTTCCTTGGCTCATGGAAAAGGTCATCTGAAATACACCAGGTTGACCCTCCTGCAGATTGGCTTTGCTACTGCTAAGCAACACTTCACCTACCAACTGTTTTTATAGCTTTTGTGTACGCCAAAAACTAGTCTTGCTTTGCTGAGACCTTACAGTCTTCGCATTAAATTATGGCAAAGTGTAAATCACAGGATGAAGCTTGCAAAGTCTTTGTTCACTTGATAGCTATCTGCTTACCAGCACTCTTTTGCAACCTGTGCATGGCCAACCAATTCCCAGTTCTGTCTTGCTGCACTCACCCAAAGCTTTCTCTGAAACCTGACTCAGCCCTGTTACCTGTCCATTTACTGACTAGGAAGAAAGCAGTGGGGACTGTTGACTAGGTTTTCAGAAGCAAAACAGCATTTGAACTTTCATCTAGAACCTGTCACCATCAGATCTCAGAACACAAAGGTGGCAGCATACCTCTGCTTCCCAGCTATGAAACTGAGGCCCTAAGGTGATTTCCTGGGCATGTGAGAAAAATGGCAGAAATCCATGTCATTCTCAAGACTTCTCCCATATACCATCCATTAAATACTGCTATAAAAATCAGCTACAAGCTCTAGAAAACATGGTTGCCCCAATTATGAACCCCGGTAATTTTCAGGAAAACTGGTAATGCAAAAATAGGTTGGTAACAAAAAAGTAAAGGTTAAACAAGACTTGCAGCTTCATTATTTATGTGCTTTAATATATATATATATAACTTGGGAAGTTAAGGACTACTTTGTGTTTCCAGAAATACAAGTACATAGTTGTTAGGGCTTGTATCTTCATGCTTTCAGTAACACATGGGGAATTAGCTGGAACACACACAATTCCTGATTTTCACTTAATTAACAAATGCATTCCATAGCCTCACATGATCTGTATTTTCCATAAATAATAAGCTTAACTGATTAACTGATAAATGCCTTCATCTGCTTTTAGCATCTGCATGCTGCAAGAACAGGTTTCTCTGGCATTCCATACCTCTCTCAAAATGACAGCGTTTCTACAGCAACGTTCACATTTATCAAGGCTGGATATAGTATCACTGCTGAACTTGTGCACCTGAAGTGTAAGTGAGAACAGGCGTAGGAAAAAACACCTGCTCTTACTTATGGAATAGGCATACAGACCCTGGAATAAGTCTGTCTCTTGTTAAAGATGGATTAACATAGCGCCACATGCTTTAAAATAAAGCATTAAAGTATTGATAGGTCAAGCACACTAAGGTTTTAATTGCTTATTTTTCTTGCACCTTCATAAAAGAGTTTGATATGGCATTAAACAAACAAGAACAAGAAAAAAACCCTCCCCAAAAAAAACCAAAAAACCCCAAACAAATCAAACCAAACCAAAAATACTACTACCCAAGGCAATTCCTTCTGGGTAGAAGTTTTCCATGATGGAAACTATAAGAAACAACATTTCAGTTTTGTCAGTCACCTTGTTAGTCTCTGTATATCAGCAAGTTAGGAGATAGATAGCTACTTGTACCATGGGACAGTACAGCATGGCACAGGGAGCCAGTGACCATACCTGGGGTGACATCACTCTTCTGAGACAATCTCTACCAGTCTACGTTGGATAAAGCGGAAAAGCAAGAAGCTCCTACAGCAGGGCTTTTACTGGCACATCAGTGCTCTCTGGGCAGGTAATCACCTGTCTGAATGCAGCCTAATAAACTAGGGAAGACTGGATTTATAGCAACAGGGATTTTAGGAGCAGGTACTGTCAGCAGGACTCTCCCTGGGCACACCTGTTGGACCTGAAGACTGAATCAACAAGCAGCAATACATGCTTTGCTGCATGTGCCACCAGGTATGGGTTCAAGTGGCCTTTTCTTCTCCACCTAGCTCAAATATGGATGGTGAGCTACAGGATCTTTGAGGACATCAACATTTCGAAGAACCATAGCCACTCTGGAATAAGAATTCACTTTTTCTTCTTCAAAAAATAATACATGTCAAAACAGATCTTATTGTAAGGAGCCAGCGAACATCACTACTTTCTACATGAGGACAACATCAGCTGTACTAACCAAATAAACTGGGACACTTGCCTTCCAGACTGGTATCGGATCTGTGCATAACACAATAAATTAAGTGGACCATTTCAAGTTGCATTTTTCAGATATTAGAATACTGTGAGCAGGCAGAGATGTTTCTTAAGATCTAATAGACAGAAGCCTGAAGCATAACTCCCATCTGGTACAAAGAACTGCACATTTGGTCTTTGTGACAAGATGCCTTATCACATAGAGTGGCCTCCTACTGACAGGCACAGGAACAGCCTGAAAGATCCCAAAGCATGGGATAATGCTTGGAGCAGGCAGCTACTTCTCTGCCAGCAGCCATTGAATGAGGTAGGAATGGCATAAATAAGTTAATGGCTGAAGTGAAGCCCAGACACCAGCTTGGAGATAAGCTTTGATTTGGTCTGACCTGTTGCCATTCTAGGACTGTATATCCAGGCTCAGCCTTAACTGGGAATGAAGGTAGCACCAAGTCCTGGTCGCAGGTGCACATCACAGGCATACAGACCTAACTGCTGGAGATCATAGAATAACAAAATGGGTTGGGTCGGAAGGGACTTTAAAGATCATGCAGTTCCAACCCCCTGCCACAGGCAGAAACACCTCCTACCAGACCAGGTTGTTCAAAGGCCCTCTTGCAGTCATGTCGCAAGTGATGTACCAAGATAGCGCTCTGGTTCACAACTTCAGTCTTGGTGCCACAAGGAAGAAAACTACTTTAAGTTCAAGTGCATACCACAAGACTATAACTATAAATGTAAAGCAGATTCACATCTAAACCCATGCACTCTGTTATTAAAACAAGAACCCAGTGGGTTTTCATTGTACCCATGGGTCCCGCATTCTTCTGTTTAACAGGTTAAAAAAAAAAAAAAAAAAAGAAAAAAAAAGAAAAAGAGTACTCTGCATCAAGATGGGACACCTCTGAAATCACAGTGCCTCCCTCCAGAGTCTGAAGGGGCTTATGCATGCCTGCACTGTTCATTCACTACTCCTGGCCTCGAGAAAGTATTTACTGCTAAATGGTGTATGCTTCTGCACATGAACAACCCTTCCATGTGTTTCAGCAGGCACAGCTCAAAGAGGAAATTAGCCCCCCAGGACCATGGAATTCAACAGAAAGAATGACAGAATTTAATTTTAAAACCAATTACAAGCCGGGATACCTATGCAAAATGTCGCTTGAATTTTGGACAGTTCATCAGGTCTACAGTTATCAGTAACATACGTGTTTTAAAATTCAGAAAGGAAAAAAGTAAAGATCATGGGGAATCTCGTCTAGAGTGAAGTCTACACATTAATAAAATATTTATGTATTTTCATATAACACAGCTTAAGGACAACTCAGTGGAATTAATTCTTTATTCTTGTGTCTGAATATTAGTGACAGCAGTTATGTCAGATTAGAAGCTCACTGCTGCATTTTGAAATTCAAATGATCATTTCTGTGTACAAAAATTTTTGCTAGCAACTCCATTCTAAGCAATTGTGGAGCATTCTGATGAAATATACTGCACTGATGCAAGAAAAAAATTAATAAAATATTACACAGTTTGGCAAAGGTTAAAATTACAAGCTAAATTTCCTCAGGAGAAGTATCTACTGAAATAAGACTGATATTTATGGCTTTGCTCAAACAAAATTGCTTAGGTTAGTATTACAAATGTACAGGCAAAAAACCAGTTGGAATTTTCTGTATTTCACCCATATCCCTCTTAATTCTTTATCTTGTCTTTCAAAGAGGAGATCCTCCCTAGGCTAGCTGTATACAGCCAAATCTATCTGATTATGCTTTAGAAAAGTAAAATCTCTAGAGAAAGGGCTGTGCTCAAACAGATGTGCTGTATCAGTAATCTGAGCTCTCAGCATCACTGTGCACTGGTTATACATAGCTAGGCAACCTGAAAATACACAAAAAACAACAGAAAGTGACTCCAAGAGTGGGCTAAATCTACCATGTGTTGCTTTTATGATGAAACCTGCAGGACAGCCTTTACTTTCTTTCTCGTGATACTTAAAAGGAAAACGCCACCAAAACTGATCAGTTGTTAGACAGCACCCCCTGGTGTAGCTACACGTGAAAACCTTACAAACTTTATAAAAATAACTTTGTGATGGGGTGCTGCTAACCAACAGGTATTACCATGTAGATTACCCAAGATGTGGATTAACTGGCTGGGTCTTTCCCCCACACATCAGCTCTGTGCCAAAAAGCACATGATGCAGAGCAAATGCCTTTCACATGAGGCTTCATGTTGCTGAGAGTTGTGTTGAGCTATCTCTACAGAAACCCTTGCAGATCTTTTTAAAGGTCATTCTAAAAATTATGTTCCCCCATAGCCTGCTTTATTTTTGTTTTATACTACCTACCTTCATGTTTGCTTGGCATGACCCCTTCCTCTCCAACTGAGAGGTGCCTACAGCATGCCTGACATCAGATGAACATTCCTGCTGCTCATGTTATCATCTAAATAGGACACAAACATAAATCCTCATTGTGCTCTGAATAAAGAAATCTGGCTCTGACTCACAGCAGCTTTACGTTACGAGCAGGGGCATAGGAGAAACTTGCTATGACAACACTGCACCGTTCAGTGACTTTATAGAACTTTTAACGGAAACGCAGCAAAATTTCCTCACTGTGTTTACTCCTACTGGGAATTTATTCCTGTTGTTATCAAATTTTCTGAAGTAAGAGTTGTGGAATAACACTACCTTAACCCAAACACAAGTGTATGCTATACTTACTGCTGTGCAGAAAACAGCTTAACCACTTCCTCGTACAAAGTTTTGAACAATACAGGATAGCTACAGCTATACACTTTTACTAAGTTTTGCTGCAATAGAAAAGCTGTAAGTGGATCCTAAAGCAGGACAGTCTGTGTAATTCTTTTTTATATGCAGAACATTTATCTAAATTCTTTTATATGCAGAACACTTCTCCAGTATCCAGGAAATGTTTTGCACCTCATTAATGTTGATCAAACACTTCAACAGCAATTACTTCAGAGTTCCCGTTCTCCAAACAGTAATTTTTAAAGTTACCAGTAGTGCATCTGTGGCTCTCAGCTCTCCTATTTGCTCACAATCACTAATCCTCATGGAAGCCAAGATGATCATACATCAACTTTCCTCCTATTTCCTTTCCCTGTAAATGGCTGTGATAGTTGTCACAAGCAGAGAAGTTTTTAAAGCAGTGACAGGCCTGCACAGGAGTGGCTGAAGATCAGTGGGCCACCGATCTCCAACACCACAACTTGAGAATCCTGCCTGTGCACACAAACAGATGCAGAAAAATCGCTAAGTCAGTCTCCCCGAAGGGTACGAAGCTATTTTAGAAAGAGGTGTTCTGAACCAAAGCCAGTCAATTATCTGAGGTACTGAGCAAAAGTTTAGCCAAAACACAAAAGGACAGAGTTTAATCTCTGAGGTATGGACATGAAACACACATCTAACTTTTTTGTTACTGAGAAAATGCACACCATCAATGAAAACATCTATACAAGACCAATTATGAAGAGCTACTGAAAAGCATGACAGGTGGAAAATTAATCCTAATGTCATGGCAGCATCTGGTGAACAGGTGTTTTCATGCCTTTGCATAAAGTTCTGATAGCAAAACACATCGTAAACGAAGTTATATTCTGCACTCCCAGCTGACTAGAGTCACATGAAATGGTATCTGCATATGCCAAGACGTTTTTTCTGTTCTCCAACAAGGATATCAGATTGTGACTGAAACAGGGCTTGGATAACAGATAGTGGAAGTTATTTCTCTTCACCAAAAACATCCTTTCTTTGGGTGCAGTTAGCAAACCCACCTCATTCAAACCAGTCCGTGTACACGCAGCTATGACTCAATGTTTGTCAGCAATGTCTCTGTGAAGAGATGAAACCTTTCTACTGGAATATTAAGATTTTCCTCTCTCTTGCTTCGGCTTAAAGGGGTTGGAGAATAGAAATCCTCCCACCCTCACCCAAGCAGCATACTAATACCCATTGAAGCAGAACATACACAACATTCTCCTATGCTTCTCTCCCATCACCCACCCCTCCACCCCAAATTATTAAGTACTGAACACTTAAGATCACAATCTGATTAGCTCTGTGTTCTTGTGAACCTGGCATAACTTCACAGAAAGGCAATACTCTTGTGAGATCACGCAGAGATAACTTCATTATCAAGGCAGACTTGCATATCCAGAGCTTCAGCTCCTGCTGGTATCATGATGTAAAAGTTGGAGCTTTCATTAAAAACCAAAATAATGGCAGAATCAAAAGGGATTTCAAAAGATGAAAAACAAAACAAGTCACACAGCAAAACTATGTTGTGTTACTTTACTTACTTCCTGTCTCTAACATCTACTTGAGTACAACACCTGGATAACCACCACTATGGCAGGTGAAGGTTCTAAAAATCAGTCATAATACTTAGTGTCAACAGCATCTACTATTTATACCTGAAATGCATACTGCAATTGTCACAGCCACACTCAGTGCTCACAGAAGTACACAAGACAATCAGAACCTTCAGAAGCTACTTTAAAGGGTATTTTTCTTTGTTCAAACTCATGGAAACAGCCTTGCTTATTTAAGACCCTTCCTTTTCTCTTATTGTATGTAACAAGCATGAGGTGTATGCCTATGAGAAAACAGTAAAAAATACACCACAGCTTTGGAAAGTCACACATTCTGAATCTAGAATATTTAACAAAACAGCCTTAGCAGGTATACAGGCTTGTCTGTACCTGAGGTGTGCACAGCGGAGTACAGTAATGCAGGCTTCGGTACTGCTAGACACAGCATGGCTTTGATGGCTAATGGCTTAAAAATACAACTACTGCTAGCAGACTTTTATTCAGTTAATAATTTTTATGTACTAAAAATTCAGAATTGTACAGCTGCATCAGAGCAAAATTTTAGCCGTTGACAGATCTGCTCATTTTTTCTTTTTACTGTGGAGAAACTATTTCTTTCTAGCATCTAAGCTTAAGAACAGGATTGGAACGATTAGTGAACTTAATGTTTATAAGAACAGACCAAAGTCAGTTGGCAAAAAAGCAGTAGCGGAAGGAACAGGTAATGAAATATTTATATGAACGTCACTTATTAGCTCAGGTTTTGCATTGAAATTCTAGAACTCTCCTTTAGGAGATGAAACACAGCAGCCTAGAGTTTTTCATCTCAGAATTTACATGTCTCCTCCTTTCTGTGCTTATTCAGTGTGGAAGATACATATTTTCACCACTGAGGCCTTACACGTTTTAGGAATCAGTTATTTAGGATACTGACTCAGTTTTCTTCTGTCTTACTGGAGCAGTACACAGCTCTTCAACTTCAGCAGCAAGGACTTTATGCCAACTAGAAGAGTATCGTTGGCTCTGTATACTCTTCTGTAGAATTAATTGCTCGCAAAAATGTAACAAATATAGAATTAATGCTTTGCAAATTCAGCTAAAAGTCTTTTCAATCTAATGGTTGTATATTTTAATCTACTGCTAATATGCTTAACATTTAGTAACCAAATAGAGTTAACTCACTTCCACATTCTGACCTGACTTTTGCTCACAATTCCTCCTTTTCCAGAATTCCTCCACTTGATTCAATTCACTGGAAAATCATAACCAGTCCAAATCCTTCCTTCCTGAGTTTACATGTAGCCAATGGCTGCATTCACCGAAAATACTGCTTACGATGCTACAGCTTTAATATTGCCCTTGGCTGTCTTTTCTGTACTAACTGCAAGATGATAATACCAGCAGCAATGTTACGTTACTCATGATAACACTGTTAGGAAAGCATCTCAGAAACAAGACTTAAGGTTCTACTACTTGCTGGAAAGAGCTGAATTTTGACAATCTCTTCTGATATTACAAGCTTGTCTGAACCAAATGATTACATTGCTAAATAAACCATCTAGAACATACAGCTTTTAGCTTAGTTGTCAAAATATATATTCTCCTAGGTATAGGGTATTTTAAAAGTCGCAATCACATGTTCATACAAATTTGTAAAAAAAATTGTAAACAATTAAGCTATTACACACTCCCATGTTCTTAGAGTAACAAAATATCCCTGCCCAGATATTCAACAGTGATCAAAGAATAAAGACATTATATAATTTACAGATAAAACAGTACTGGCATTATTGTTTATTGTACTGTAAGCATCAGTATATATTAGAGACAAAGAATACATGACTTCCAGGACAAAGAAAAAAAAACCATGAGATTTAAAATTCTTCTCAGTATCAATCATGGAGAACTATAAATTATCTGCTGGAATGCTTTTAGCTCAAAAGCTTGGCTTCTACAGTTACAGAACATTGAAGAATATAAGATGTTCTGGATCCCAAAAGCCACATACCTAAGGTTAAATTGTAAAAGACCCAAAAAGACATAAGGTAAAACTTATAAACTTGTTTTCTTCTGAGACAGATTGATCTTATCTCCAAGACTCAGGGCCATTCCCTGTTAGGAAAAGAAAGAAGACATTCATGACACAGTTCACAGCAACTCTATCTTATCTATATTAAAATGGAAGATCCATATACAAAAATTTAACAAAGAAAGTTAGTAGCATAGAAATTAAACTATTTCTGACTGTTCCTTTAATTGTCTATACTTAGTACATACCTTCTTAGCACTAGATAAAGATCTACACATAACGCTGAAACAATGAAGCTTAAATGAGCTAGCAACTGCTAAATTCGTTATTCATACCAAAGGTAGAAGAACAAAACTCCCAACTGAAACTATGCTGCCACCACAGAAATCACGACTGTTGGTCCAGTCACTGGAATTCTGCTGCTGAAAGCCTCAGTGCTGATACTAGCATTCAATGCACTACAGCTATAGAAAATAATTGAATCACACAACTATATTAACATTGCACAGAAACTGAAGAAATGTCAAAAGAAACTGCATTAATAAATCCACATAATCAAAAGCAGAGTGATTTCAAGATGAAACCACGCTGGCATATGTAGCTGAATGTAGTCTTATATAAAAGTGACAGTGTAAACATACTGGAAACATTAATTTAAACAATTCCAAAATCATTATACAGTAACATCACACAAACTAAATGATTTCTTTGAATGTAAATACTCCCAGGTATTCATACACTGAGTTTTTTTATTAAACAAATCTTGTACTTTTTTTTAGTTGGAAGGAGTAGTTCTGAAATCCAAAGCAGACTCACAGATTTATCTACAGAAAATAATCCTACCAAAAAACTTTGGGTTTGTTGTTTTAAAAATAACCAGTGAACAGTAATAACACGCATACCGCTTCCTTTTGTGAAACTGAAAGGTGTAACTTCATAGGAAACGGATCACGGAACCTTGGGAAGCACTTGGTCTTTATTTAAAAGCAAATAAAACCTAACATCCCACTTGTAGTACTATAGGTAAAATAAGGAAATCTTTGCCCAAAGGCCTATTTTATGATTATGCATTGGGAAATGAAAAACAAAAACCAACCCAAAACTCACAACCCAAGCCCATTACATGTGTTTAGGGTACGATTACAGCTATTAGAAAGACATTCTTTCCTCACAAAACCTGTGTCAGTTAGTTTTAAAACAAAGGCTGAAGTTCTTACATTCATCTTCCCTGAAAATTTTCCCATTTACCTAGTACTAGAAACTAACATACACCATTCCAGTAACTAAAAGGGGCCTATACGAAATCTGGAGAGGGACTTTTTACATGAGCATGTAGAGATATAAAAAGGGTAATGGCTTTAAATTAAGAGGAGTCAGATTTAGATTAGGTATTAGGAAGAAGTTCTTTACTGTGTTGGTGAGAGACCGGAACATGCTGCCCAGAGAAGCTGTGCCTGCCCTATACCTGGCAGCGTTCAAGGCCAGGTTGGATAAGGTTTGGAGGAACCTGGTCTAGTGGAAGGTGTCCCTGCTTACTGCAGGAATCTTCAAGGTCCCTTCCAACCCAAACCATTCAGTGAGTCTACCCAGAAACTTACAAATTTTTAGAGCGCTTAGTACAATTTCTTGAAAACTAACAATGCAAAACAGGACTGTAAATACAGACTATATTACCTGACTCTTTGCACGGATTCGTATGTGACCAGTGACAGGTGCCTCTGGTCCAAGATGAATTGGCTTTTCAATGCTGACATTTGCAAGTGCATCTTCTCCAAATATGGAACGTGCATAAAGGTTGGCCGCCATGAAACCACAATAACCAGAAAGTGCCTATGGAAAGTAGATTTGAACTCTTTAGAAAGGCCAAATCTTTTAAACACATTTTACTTCATCCTAAGTTAGCTAGGCAGATATCAGTATACAACGTTTAAACTTCACATGCAACACATTGTGAAATGTTAAGAATCATGAGATGGGAAACAGTGGTGGCCTTTCTATGAAATTAATATGGGAAGATACACAATCCATTCATCAAACAAAGGTAGGATGGAATTTTATGGTCTGATTTAATGAAGAGCAAAATAGTAAAGCAGCTAAATAGTACTAATAGCTCTACACTTATTTTGGCTACTTGACATATATTGACTAATAGATATAATACAGATTCTATCTTAATAGCAAATAGCCATTGTATGTATTTTTTGCTTTACAACAAAAAGGTTAAACTGGCAAAAGAAATGTAAATTTTGACAGAGAAAGGAAGGAACTTGGAGCTACTGGAAAAACCTTTACAAAAACAGATGGTCCCATCAAATCCATACTACAGTGTAAATACCATGAATTAAATCAGGCATTTTCTAACTGAGCAAGAAATAGCTACTGATTAAGCGACACAGACTTTTGCTGATATTAATTTGTTTTTACTCATTTCAGACCACTCATTTAAAAAATCTGAGTACATGTACTATTTCACATTGTAAGCAAGCATCTTTTAACAATATTTCTAACAAATGCTAAACAAATTAAACAATAAAGCACACAAACTAAAAAGGGTGTTTAAAAATCTCCAAGGAAATAGCTCACCTTCTCTGGAGTCAGGCATTTCATATTGGTTGACTTCAGTATGTGCTGTAAGTATTCATTTAGATCAATGATATTTGTATTCACTGTAACCTTCAAGAAGATATAAAATGGCAATTAGTTAAATTAGCAGCTCAGGTATTTCTGAAACCACATCTTCAGGGCTCTATAAAGAAGACTACCATTACATTCCTCCTTGAGGAATGCCATAATCAGTAAGCTAGCTGTACTTTCCATTATGTGATAGCATCATACAGTCTTCACATCCTGTCATCCACTTGTTAAAGAATGAGAATTTCATGTTATTCCCATGGTTTCCAAGATGTATTAGGTGAATGATACTCTGATGAACATGTAGTCTCCCTACAGCAAATATTGGACTTCTTGTCTGAGTACAGTTTACACATTGCCAGAACAAGAAAAAGTGGTTACTATTCCAAAAGCTTGCTTTTAACTGATGACAGAAATTACTTTAATCTTCCTCTTCTGGCAACAAAGCTCTCTGGTCTGTCTTAGCTTTCTCATATTCAGTTTTGTACTCTTGTTTTAACTGTTTTTTATGACACCTTTTAGGAGTAGTTTACAAATTGCTAAGGCTTTACATAACATTAATTAAAATTTATTGTTCATAAGTTTCCTCTTCTTTTAGTTCTAGATCTACTCTGAAGTGAATAAATACTTGGAGCAAACTCGGCTACAGTGTGTGTAAAATATCTCCCATTCTGTTTTAATGTTTCTACCCTAGTCGTAAATTATGTTGCTCTGTTGTACAAAGTTACTTCCTTTACAGTTTGACCACCCCCTAATATTAAGCATACCTACCATTTTGTTGATCTTACATAGCATCTATAACTGTATGCTACGGCTGTATTGTAATGAAACAAAAAACACAAAGGCATTCAGAACCAGAGAGGCTAAGCAGTATGAGTAATTCTGCAGGCTCAGCACAAACTTACACACTGCTGTCTCGCCTTTGAGCCAAAATATACAGTAATCACTAGACAATTTGGATACCTTCCATAAAGGAGCTAAGGCTCAATGAACATACTTCTTTTGTAAAAGAAACCCAAAAAAACTAGTTATTGCACCATTAGGTTTGTGAAACAGATAAGTTAGCAATAAGAGAGTAAGTTATTTGAGGCCAAGATCCAGTGAGAATGTTGGAATAGGTTTGCATCCCAACGGATAATGTTGATATAATGAGCTGATGCAGAACAAGAAATAGAACTAACAATGATCATCAATAATAAACCCAAACAACACACAAAACGTATGTTTTGAAAACTAACTTTGTTTTCCCACTCAAATTCAGCCCACATCTGTCTGAACTCCGCATCTGTACAAGAAGCAGGCTGGATGTAATCCATGATGTCAATGTGAATATCACTCAGAACCACGCAGTTTCTGTCGCTGGCTGCTCCAGAGACATCATACACTGCAATATAAAACACAAACCACTTTAATGCTTAAAAAAGTGAATTTACACTTAATGAGAAAGCTCGCTTACCACCTGCCAGTTAAGAACAGTCAACACTTGCTCAACCTCATTGCTGACCTATGTCCTCTTCAAGAGCTTCACCCAGTTGCTACAGAGCTTTGAGTTAAGTGTATTGGCCTTTCAAGCAAGGCTGCTCAGCGTATTTCCAATTCAGAGACGGGGGCTCAAGTATCATTCTGACAATCACTCTAAAGGTAGTATGTTCTACTACGTTTAAGTAGAACAAATATAACTTTTTTTTTAATAAAATAAGCATAAAATGTTCATTCACCATAGACCATTTAATTTCTTCTCCCAGTATGAAGTGTGTTAATTTTTGACTCAGTTACAAAATGCTACACATTAATGTTAATTTTGCAAAATGAACTGTTTACTTACCAACATTACCAAAAATTATTCCATTTTCTGTCGAAGCCACTTTGACATTAGCTTTAATGTTTGCAAAATCATGTGGAGCAAGCGTCAGAGGAGACGGTTTTTCCACAAGTTTCAAGTCACCTGGGAAAAGAAATTGGGAGATGGGGATCAGGGAACATTAACAGTTAAAAGAACAACTTTTTTTTATTGTCTTGCCATTAAGTTCTAGTTTTCTAGTGTCTACAGAGTTGCACTAAACACCACCATAAACGGATCAGTTGATTTGGAATATTTTTTTTGGTTGTTTGTTTGCTACAGTTTGCTACCTGCAAAACAAAAATAATTTACATAAAAAACTTCAGTTAAAATACAAGCGAATTCACCCAACCCCCACTGAAAGCAAATGCAATTACTGACCTAAATGGGCTTTAGATTGAGTCTAGTATTACCTTTCTAACAATCAGGAAATGGTTAATTCTTCCTTGCGTTTTAATCACTGACATCATCATAGTTACTAGTCCTGTAGTCAAGTGTCTCAAAACCAAAGTTCAACATCCAGTATTACACGCACTAAGCTATTTATAAACAGGTCAAGTATCACCTCAGTTTGGAATATAATTGCTCTCAGGAAACAGCAAGAGATTTATTTTCCTTAATCCTTGAGCAAGCAATTGTGAAAGACTCCTTAGTTCTATCAAGCTGTTCAATTTGAGAACACAGCATGAACAGCATTCAGCTCTATACACAGAAGTGATTTCCAGTTGGTTTTTGCAGTATCTCTGAAGACACCAACTGGGAAATACAGAATTCCACTTCACTGAGCTGATAAATAGAAAAATTCAACCTATTAATACATTAATTTTTACTTATCTCCATTATTAGTCTGATCAAATGATTTACAGAAGATTAAGAGGAAGTTTATGCCACTCCAGTCACATTTACATCAACTAAAAGCATTTGACATGCATTCTCCTAGCATGTTGCAAACATATTTCAACTCTTGATTGCCAAGACAGAAGCTAGCTAATACAAAACTCATTACTCTTCTTGAATTATCTGCTCCAGTCCCTCCTCTAAAAGAAGTTAATGAAGCTGTTCACACATGGAATGGTTTCAGTTGGGTAAATGCAGTATTCAAGTACTTTAGGCTGAGTGCAAGAAAAACCTTAGGGCAGATGGCTTTCTCTTGCCTGATATTTGCTCCACACCAGTTTGGATTCTGTCCTCTTGCTCAAAGCTCTCTATTCTATTCACAGCAGAATAGAGAATAAGTATATTAAAAAAAACCAAAACAAAACAAAAAACAGACAAAAAAAACCCCAAACAAACACCACAACCAAAACAAAAACCCCCTGCCCATATTTCAGCAAAAGGGGAAGTGGAATGCTACTTTTCCAGTGGAAAACAAAATACAAACAAAAAAAAACCCACAAAAAAAAAAAGAAAAAAACCACAAAAAAACAACCAACAAAACAAAACAAAAAAAAACCCCAAACAAACTGTAATCAATTTGGTGGGGTTTTTTTATATTATGAGACAGTATTGTCAGTGCCAATGGAAAACAAGTCTTCCTGGAAGAAAAATCTACTGAAGGCCTTCAAAACCATCCTTTCAAAATGGCTACTAACTGGCATAAACTCATGATTATTTATTTCAGACACACCTTACAACTGGGTGCCAACACCCAGCAGCTCACTGCTGCTCAATGGCTGCTTTGTTTGCACCAGCACTCCTTACCTAGTGTGGCTAGTTCTAGCGTGCAGTTCTGCAGAGTGTCACTGGTCTGGTTGACCACAAGCACATCCAGAACAATGTCATACTGATTGACGTGGACATATGCCTCTGCATAGACAGGATCCGAGAAACCTGTCAGTTGAGTAACCTGTGAGAGAAATGAGTTTATAATACTTTTCTCTTAAACCAGTTCAAAATATGGAATTGTGTCAAACAATAAAAAAATAAAAATGAAGTGCAATCAAATCCATTATTTTTTAACGTGAGCCTCCAAATCAGGCAGATGTGCACAGAGCTTTCAATTTCAGACTAATTTACTAGTAAGAAATAAAGAAAAATGAAAAGGAAATTGGAAAAAACCCCACTGAATACCATCACAAGTTTTGTCTAGAAAATAGTATCTAAAGAAGTTATGATATTTAGGAAATTTAAAGTTCATGCGTAAGTCTTCCAAAATAAACATCTCACCAATTTATATAATGACTGTCCATATTATTCAGACAAATTTTAACTGCATCCTTCCTTCATTAAGTCCTCTTGTGTCCACACCACAATTATAAAGTCTTTCCAGCTGACACTGAATACATGTGAGTTCCTAAAACACGGACTGTAATGCCATTTATTCTTAAGAAGATCAGCAGCATAAAGAATTGATGACTTAAAATGAACAGGTAACTTTAAACAGCAAAAAGAATTAATCCAGACTTGAAAAGAAAAAAAATCTGAGGTTTAAAGTCTTATGAGTAAAATTTCAACGAATGAAGCAAAAAATTTATTTTCTTTGGACCTTCTCTGCAGGTCCTGGTAACCAGCAGCAAAAAAAGGTATAAACACTGACACAAGGATTGAGTAGGCATAGTAGGATACGGCAAGCAAAGAAAGGCAGACGTTAATCACTTGTGACATCCCTGCTCTCTTCCCTGTGAACTTTACTGGACTCTTCAGCAAATAATCTTAATTTTGCCTCCATATTCCATGAGCTCAGCACTCTTCAAGTCTCCTCTTTATTCTTCCTCCCCCACAAGAAAAGGGCTAACAACTTTAAGCAGAAAGGGTTTTCTTTTTTCCTGATCCTAACCAGAAAATACCTTTCCTACCAACCAGCATAGCCTGGTTCCTTAGTCCCAGCCTGTGATTCCCAAAGCTGATCCTATGCATAAGCAGCACAAGTGTACGCAATGAAAACACTGACTTCCACATCACCTTGTTAAGTTTGGATGCAAGAGGATCAGCAGCCTCTTTCCTCTGTGTGTTTCCCATTGCTGCAAGAAGGCTAAGCTGAAACTGGTCTTCTTTTGAGCTCATTTCATTTTTCGCAGTAAGCTGCATGAAGGAAATGGGATCATCTGGCTGAACCGTCACACTCCTCTTCTCAGATTCTTTCTGCATGGAGATACCCAAGAATTCAGTATGAATTCCATCCCTTACCACAGAAACACAGTCAAATAATGGGAAATAGTGACATTTTTGGGACCAGCTTAGATGTTAACATCCATAAAAAAAAGAAATACAAACATAAAAAGTGTTTCTAGTTACACACTTGATAGCAGCTCACCTTCTGAGAAAGTTTTTCCTCCTCTAGCTTGGCTGACAGCATATGAGAGAGAGACTGCCTGCATTCTTTGTTGAAAATATCATTCATGAGAGGAGAACATTCTGATAAAACTTTCAGACAAAGGGAAATACGATCCACATCATCATCTGTAATTGGCTTCTTGGGAAGAGAAGACTTTCCCAAATGGAGAATAGTGGCCATGAGCAGCATAGCTTCAGCAATAAAGGACTGAGAAGGACGGCAAAGGGAAGAGAACAGAAGGATGTTATTGCATTTTATATAGCTTTACAGAAATGTTTATTTCTTATTTACAGAAAGGTGCACAATTAATCAAATCATTAAATATATTATCAGATTACATTGTTTTGTTTACTACTTGCTATCTAGAAACCAAGCAGCATGATTTGTAGACTCTCTAAACAGTAGACTCTCTAAATAGAGTGGCTGGAAAGCAGTAGGCCCTGTTTTTGACCCAAATTTTCATCATTTTCCAATCATGTACCTGGCACTTCACTTTGGACTTAAAACATTTTGCATCTGTTGAAAAGAAAAAAAACAACAACCAGATTGTCTGCAACTAAACTGAAAACAAGGAACAGATGACTTACATTTTGTTTCTTCTTTTCCTGGACTAACGATACATATCGTAAAGCAATCTTAGTTAAAGTTGTAGCAAGAGAGGCTGCAACAAAGAAATCACCATCGAGCAGGAATCCTCGTAATGGAGGTCTGCAAAGACAAATAATAAACATAAAAATAGCTCTGGATGATAGACTTCAACCTACTTATTTTAGAATCATAGAATAGTTAGGGTTGGAAAAGACCTTAAGATCATCTAGTTCTAACCCCCTGCCATGGGCAGGGACACCTCACACTAAACCAT
>JBCJKH010032161.1:18835-31911 GCA_039877255.1 Loriculus beryllinus
AAATATGATGGCCAGTGGCTTAGCAATTTCATTTGCCAGCTCCTTCAGGACCCGTGGATGGATTTCATCAGGTCCCATGGACTTGTGCATGTTCAGGTTCTTAAGATGATCTCGAACCAGATCCTCTCCTACAGTGAGCCCAAGGTCTTTATTCTCACAGTATCTGCGTCTGCCTTCCAAGACTTGTGTGGTGTGGTCAGAGCATTTGCCAGTGAAGACTGAGGTAAAGAAGTCACTAAGAACCTCAGCCTTCTCCAAATCCAATCCGTTTTCTTACCTTAACTTTCATACTGTATAAACAAAGCAAGTTTGAACAGTCTCAGAAAGTCTTTTTCGCCCACCCTGAAGGAATTTTCCATATACAGGATATTCACAAGTCACACAGCCACTTCCACAGAATAGGGATGAAGTGAAAAGTGTAACATATAACAATTTCATTGTAGCTCTGAGATCATAATGACTACTCAAGATAAAGAAGCTCACTTGCAGTAATTAAGGAAATAGAGCAACTGTTCTAGGTACCAATAAACTATATCAAGTATTAAATAGTGTAAAGCGATACTAAGGAAAAGTTTTAATTTAGAGGTAACATCTTCACATTCGATTACAATTATGATGGACTTTGTACATAAACTATAAGCTATGAAATCTTAAATACAATACCTGTCTTCTTCCTTTTTGGCAGGTCGGGAACTACTGAGAGCACTCTGTGTTGCGTAAGTGCCCATCTCTGTCACCAGTTTCTGGGCTGGACCCACAGACACCTCTTCTTCAGGTTTCAGCTCACCAGTTTCTTTCTTGATTTCAGATTCTACAATTGGGATCTAGAAATGAACATGAAACAACTGTTACAACTAAAATAAAAAATATTTTTGCTCTGTGACTGTTTTAATAAAATTTATCTGCATTGTTAAGGTTTTTATAGATAAAAGGTCAGTTACAGTTCAATAGTATTAGGAGAATTTGAAGAGAAAGGCAGATGTTGAAATATACAGAGGGCTCCCACCCATGCAATAAAGCTCCCATCTTGGACGTCAGAACCCAGACTTAAAGCACTATTCCTTTGTAAGCGCATGCAATTGAGTATTTAAAGCTGCCAGAATTTTCTGAAACAAGGAGCTTCTCTTCTCTCAGGAAATGCTAACTACAGGTATGCTACTTAAAAAAATAAATAATGGATGCAAAACCTTAATTAGTTCTTACATTAGATTTCTCGTGCACATGCTGTTATGTATCACAAGTGCTCAAAACCCTGTCACATCTTCAGTTTTTAAAAATATATTTTTCTTAGAATACACACTGCATAACATTAAGAAAAAACACCAAGTGTAACAAAGTAAACACACCTCTCCAAGTGATCTGCGAACTTCTGTCATTACACTTTGTATATCTTCCTTTGTACTGCAATACTCTCCAAGGATCCACAGAGCTCCCCGATAAATCCTAAGACAAGAATGTAACATAAATCATGGTTTCAAGATATACTCAAACTACCATCAAGGGAAGTGGTTTCTGGTCAGGTGGTAAAGGCCAGTCCTGACAAAACATGATTGATAGAAAGCAAGTTTGATCAAAAGCAATCATCCTTTCAGCCTTAGTAAACTGAGTAGTAATGAACAAGTGCATCAAGTGACAAATTCTCTCCTACAAATTTATTCTCATCTGTGTTAATCTTAGTAACTACTGAATGCAGAATCAATCAAGGTATGTGACTCAAGTCAGATTTAACTTCTCCAGTTAACTAAGACAAAGTATTTTTCCCTTCATACAGGAGAAAATAAAGAAATGAGTGAAGATTAGGGGGAAAATTAGCAAAGCTTAAAATTTTTTTTCCCCACTTAATTAGATGACAATGGAGATAGGATTCAGAATTTTCTGTGTATTGGAAGAATGGCATTGATACAGAGAAGTTCTCATATGACTTAATCTTTACAGATCCATCAGGAAAACCAAATTTTAGAGTCTTGAAAGGTACCAAAGAAGTTCTGCAGACTGCAAAGCCCAGTCTACATTAAATTTTCTAACAGATGTACAGGAAGCATTTCCACTTGCCTACAAGTGCAATTTCCTGCCGCACCAATCCCCTAGTAACTCTGTTTTAACAAATACACCACTTGAAAGTTGGCTTTCATCAACTCTCCTACCTTTCAGCAATTGGAAATATAATTACCAACTGCATCATAAAATGAAAAAAAAAAAAAACAAACCAACTTTTTGCATTCAATGCAATAAATGCCCCATATATCTGTTGTACAAGTAGGCAAGAAGGAAGCCGTACCTAGAAATCATCAACCCCAAAATATCTCAGCTTCAGTTATTCTTCTTTGTGTGTGGGTTGCAAGGATTTTGGTACATATTTAATGACAATATATATTCAATGTAAGTGGGCTACAGGGTGCTTTGATGTCTGTTTGATATATATTTTGGACTCACTTGACAGATTTAATAGCATGAAAGACTTCAAGCATCTTCTCAACAATAAGAGGTCTGAGGTTATCAAATCGCTGGATCGCTTCCCGCACAAACTCCAAGACATCAGCAGCTGCTGCTTCATTGTTATCACTAAGGAACTCCATCAGCTAGCACAAAAAGAGTGAATATGACAACAACAGCACAGCTAAGTTTATACCAGAGTATTTTCCTTCTAGATCAAGAAAAATAAAACTTCATATCTCCCATTAAACAAAGCTGAAGTCAAACATCCTTTAGTACATTTCAAATAACTTCCAATTATCATAATCCCCAAATTGTTTTTTCTAATTATATGAATTACTGCACTTTTAAGTAAAGGTATTCTTCAGCTCATGTTCTTGAAAAATATTTCAAACTAAAGTCTCAGAAGACAACACTAAAGCATTAAAAGTCCTGTATTTCTTTATGGATTAAAAATAGTATTGCTTTGTGTGAGGCCAGTATTAGAAACACCTCAGCTTCAGTTATTCTTCAAGGCTTTGGATATAGCTAGATCAATTTAATAACAATATAATGAAACATTTGCATACCACTGGAATAACGTTTGCAGCCATATCTGGAAACCGAACGCTGCAGGAATGGAGTGTACGAACAAGCAGCTGCCTATACTTGTCTGTATCTTCATGCTCTGTCACATTATTAGTTTTAATCACTTCCTTCTTCAGAACAATCACAAGCTGCAGAAAAGATCAAGTAAAAGTGAAGGCAGTCCCATATTTTTCCAAAGACTAAAAACCCAGTATAATGAAACAGAAGTAACACATATTTTACCTCTTCCACATTTCTTGAAGAGACGAGGTCCAGAGCCAGTTGAAGGGTTTTTTTGCGCACCTCTAGATCCGGGGTGCTCAACACTCTGAGGATGTCCATAACTAGATCCTAAAACAGTAACAAAATTGTAACTACTCCATTACTTTAAATTACTTCCTTCATACAATTCTGATTTTCAGTCCTCTGATTTTCAAAGCCTTTCTAGATACATAATATATTACCTTCTGACAAACAAGCAAGGTATCCTATCCTAGGCATTAGGCACTTCACAGCATTCATTTAACACAGTCTACAGTTACATACAAGTCTTACCATGCAAGCTACACCATTAAGGGCTCACAACAGAGACAGCATTTGCCATTGTTAACTGTTACAGGGACAATAAAAGCATCAAGTCATAAACACAAAAATCCATCCGTTTTCACCAAAACCATATTAACAGAAAATTTTAACTTTAGAAGTACATTTTTCCATACATCACAACACCCAGAAGTTTTCATTTAGGAAAGAAAAGCATTTAATAAGCTTAGAAGAAAAGAGGCAGCTCACATACCTGTAACACTCGTTCATGTGAGGGATGCTCCTTTAATTCAACCAACCGATCCAAAACAATTAGTTTCACATTATTATCGCTTTCTTTAATAATTAAATCTATGTAGCATTGAGCAGCTGCCTAAAATTAAAATTAAAATATTTAAGTTATCAAGAGGAGAAACTAGCAAGTTTCCTAAAGAAATTCAGGAAAAGACGCCTTCTACACTGCTATTAAAGCAACTACTTGAAGAGTTGGCACAGAAATGAACTTGAGAACAGACTTCAAAACTTCCTGGTCCACTGCAAACATCGATTCCACCACCACATTACAAAAATTACACAGGAAGGCTCACAATGGCATCAGCTTACAATACACAGACTTGGTTTCAAATTCAAAGAAAGTAATAAAGAGACAAATTTCCTGGCATGCTTTGGGTCATCTCTTAAGTACAGAGCAGGGCATGAAAACTAATATAAAATAGTTGCCAGTTTTAGCCTATCTAGACATTGGTTTAATGACAGCTTCTATACAATATTCCTGCTCAATAAAAATGACCATGCAAAAGTGAGAATGTTGGAATCAATAATCCTCCTGATCTTTTCAAATTACTATTTACAATGCTTTTAGTCTAGGGGAAAAAAAAAAAGAGAAAAAAAAGCTCTAATTTTTAGACCTTCATGTTTCATTTTTGAAATTTTCATACAAGTTCAAAATTTCTGTGTGATCTCAAATAATTAGCTGTACTAACATAAATCTAAGAAAGCAAGGTCAGTCAGTAACTAGTACAAATCTTCATTGCTTTGTGCTTCCACCCCTGCTCTGGAAAGAGTAATGTTTATGAGTAAGGAAAGCCATTTGATCTCAGCAAATCTTCAGCTTCAGTCTGCCTTGCTAAGTATGCCAAGAAGACTACAGGTCACTACCACCTGTCTGCAGGTGTACACCACTGTACAACAGTTTGCACAGTATTCAAGCTCGTCCCTTACCGAAGTGACACAAGCTGCAGGTGTGCAAAATATAGTCTCGATCTTCTTTTGTGACTGATTTTAAGAGATATCTTAACATAGCATTTCACATATGAAGTGTTCAACACCTGTATTACTAAAGCATTCACTCTTTCAAAGTATCAACATACAACATATAGTATTCATTCCAGTGCACTAAAAGCTACTGAAAGATCTGAAAACATTATTTTCATACCTTGATTGCTGTTGGTGCACTGGAGAGTGTAACAAGAGTACCTGCAGCTTCATACTTCACTGCAGGACTCGAGGACTGCAGCAAGTTGTAGATGCAGCGAATAAACCGAGCTCTCTCTGATGGATTTGCATGACAGACCTACATAAGAACAACAACACAAAGGCGGCACATAAGGAAAAAAGAAAATAGCAACTGTACAGCTTAACTGCTCCATTACCTTACAACAGGGTGAAAATTAAGCAAAAGGTGACAGCCTTTTCTGGGAATAGGAAGTTGTAAAAATATAATTACAAAAGCTATTAAGAAGCTATTATTGATGGTTCTGTGCAATCCTACAAAGCCTTAAAATCTTGGACAAAAGGAAGGGCATAGCCTGCACTAGTTTCTGTAACAGCTGCCCTGCTCATGTCCAAGAAGAACACTCTGATAATATACAGCCAACATGATGGCAAATCAGGCGAGACAGATTGCTTTATACTGTGCACACTTGAGTGGTTTATTGCTCCAAGAGACAAAACTTATTTAGCTCTACTAAACAATGACATATTCCCAACGTGGACTGTATGTAGCCATAATGACTTTTCCAGCGATATTCTATCCTTTTTAAAAAGCAGTCTAAGAATTTAACAGGCATATTTATTTTAAACATTCCACAACATTTCCATTTTACCTTATAAATTAGTTCAACAATAACCAATTGCAGTATGTCACCAAATGTCTGGACTTGGTCAATACAGGTACTCAAATAATCCAAGGCTCGATCCTATACAAATAAAACACAAATTAAAATATTCTGAGTGATAAAAGACAAATTATTCTAAACTATTCTGAGTTTCCTCACAGAGCTATATTTTAAATCAAAACATCTTAAAAATCAAAATACAAAGCAACATATACTCACCCCTTCAACTTCACATTTAAAGCAATTTACAAAAACATTGTAAACCTGAAGAGCAAATTAATCCACTCTGTCTACAGGTGGCAAAAAGAGAGACAAAACTAACAGTAATTGAGCACACAGGGCAATTACCTGTAGAGCAAATAACCTAGAACACTAAACAGAAATTGCTGTTTCTTTCTCATGTGACTACAAAATCCATAAAACAGTAGGTAATGGAGAAGTTTTCACTCTGGTTCAGCTCACCTGGCAAAACTAATTGCAGTTGTCAGCACCAGCACATGTGCTCGCCCAATACAGTAATTACCCTTTAAAATTAAGACAGCGCAAACTTTTTCAGTTACCAAATATTCCACAAATAAGTTAACAGTACCATAGTGGGGTTTTTATGAATATTAAAATTTTATACTACCAACAAAATACAGGCTGATTACTGAGCACATTCTGAAGTATTTAAACCAAAAGAGTTTGAGGATGTGTCCCTACCTGATCTGCATGAATTAGCATCATAAATGCATTTCTTTTGCAGCTTGCATCTTTCTCATTCACCAAGAAATCATGAATCAGTTCAGGAGCATCTGGTATAAGATGTTCAAAATTTCTTAGCAAAAAAAAAAAAATACAAAATGAAAAGATTTACTGTCAGGGAGCAGAACCCACAGGTTAAATGCATATCCTAATGACAAGCATTTACAGAAAGTCAGGAAGTGTGAAACCATGATACATAGCTTTTGTGTAGCTATGTGAAACTGAACAGACTCAAGGAGTTCTACAAACACTGTTACCATGACAGCTAAGATTTTACCCCAGCACTGTTTTCCATTTAATAGTAACATTCAGTCACACTGTTCAGGTAACAACTGCAATAATATTTAGTACGTAACTGCAGCACATGAAGAATGTCTCACTTCAAATAGATTTATATATGCATATTCTTGCAAGGATGCTTCTATATTAATGATTTTGGTCAGTGGATCCTAGGAATAATGTTTGTATCATCAAGAAAGGCATTTTTCCATACAAATTAACCTGCAATATAAGGACCTCAGTCACACTTGAGGAAGCAATTTTGCTTTCCCAAACAAGTCCATTGGATAGAGGAGAAAAAGAAGCAAACAAACTGGAAAAAAACCCCACAAACCAACAAAAAAACCCCAAAACAAACCACCAAACCAAAAAAATAAAAAACCACTAAAACACCAAACACCACACCGGTGACTGATAAACATTAATGAGATCTCTACAACTATCCAGGTCACTAAAGCTAGACTTGGCGCTCTGCATCCACGACTTCACATAGTTTCTGGCATTTACCTATAAATTGTGTAAATAGCAAGAACTGCATTTCTGCGCACGTAGCTGTGGCGGTGTTCTAGACACGCACGAATGGCGGGCATCAAAGGCTCCAACAGTTCTGCTTCTTTCAGCTTACAAAGGAAACGGAGAGTAGAGCCTCGGATAAATTCATTTGGGTGCTGAAGATCCTAAAATCAACAAGAAACATACTTCAAATGCCAGACTGTTCAGTCAAATTGTGAAGCTCAGATGAATGCACTTGCTAGCCTGCCCCCCACTCAGCCTTCCCACAGTACAAGTTACCAACATTCACGACACCTTACCATCTGTCTTCTCATGAAATACCTTTTTAAAACACTGCTGCCCCACAATATGTAAAACCATGTATTTTCTTGAAGCAAACTTACAAGGCTGTGGAATTCTTCCTGCGCTCTATGTGTTTTCCCTTGATTACTACAGCTGTGAAAGCTCACCCCACAGGCATTCCTGCACACTGGATACTAACCTCTAGTGTGTATTAGTTCATCTGCTTCTGACCCATTCCAAAAGAAGTTGAAGGACCTTATCTTTGTGAAGGAGTATCCCAAACATACCACTATGAACTTATTACAAAAATTGTCCTTTTATGACCCACGGCTTGTCCCAGGATACTATGAAGATGTGTCCTAGGTTCAGCAGTAGCAGTCATTTTTCTCCTTCTTAATAGCTGGTGCAGTGCTCTGCTTTTGACTTTCAGCCTGGGAACAATGCTGACAACACCAATGTTTTCAGCTGGTGCTCAGTAATGTTTAGTCTGACCAAGGACTTTGTGAGTCTCATGCACTGCCAGGGAGGAGGGGAAGCCCGGAGGAAGCAGAGACAGGACACCTGACCCAAACTGACCAAAGAGGTATGCCATACCACAGCACGTCATGCCCACTATAGAAACTGGGGACAGTTACCCAGAAGGGCTAGATCACTGCTCGGGTCAGGCTGGGTATTGGTCAGCGGGTAGCGAGCAGCTATATTCTCCTCCCTTGTTATTTCCCTTATCATTACTGTTACTGGTGGTAGCAGTAGTGGTTTTGTGATATATCTTAGTTACTGGACTGTTATCTCAACCCATGGGAGTTACATTCTTTCGATTCTCCTCCCCATCTCTCCAGGAACACCGGGAGGAAGGGCAGGGGGGTATTGAGTGAGTGACTGCGTGGTTCTGAGTTACCAGCTGGGCTTAAACCATGACAAGATGGTAATTAGGATACCCCTCATCTTTGCAGTTCACTGACTTGAAAATGAAGAGCACTAAATTTTTGTTATAATTTTTGTTTTGTTTTTGTAATAGTAAAAGAACACATGAAAAGAACTTGATAGTAGGTATGCTGGTTATCTACAATTATCCACTAAGATGTAACAATTAGGAAGAAAATGCCGAGCAGAAACCATTTTCTATTTCTTAAATAGCACAAAATTATATAGTTTCTATAACAATCCAGTATAAGAACATAAGCAATTAAATAAACAATTGGGTACCTTCCTGTAAGCATCACAAACGAGGATCATTTCTTGCAAAAGCCTGCCATCTGGGGTGGTCTTTGGCACTATCTCCCAAAAAACAAGCAGCAGTTTTTTGATGGTATGATCTTGGAGAGGCAGTACAAAACGTATGATGGTCATCAGAAGCCCAGGTAGTTTTTCACCATTCAGAATCATAATGATTACTTTCTTCAAGGCCTCCGTCTTCAACTTGACATCTCCTTTTTCTAGAGGAGGAAGAAATGAAATCAGGAAAGCTAACATGTCACAGTTTAACAGCAATATTGATCTTCAGTGTCTGAAAAGACAAACCCCCTCTGAAAGGGAGCTTTCACACCCTTCTATTAAAAGTACAAAGAGGCAAGAGATATTTAAAGAATAAGCATGGAGTCCATTCTAGGATTCACATATTGGGATTTTCCAAGTTCAACAAATTTCATGGCTGTTTCAATGCTTAAATTTAAACAGCCTTTTATACCAGGATACTACAACGACCTCTGATGTCATATATATACTAAATATCAACACTGACATTTCTGCCTGCAAAATACAGCTGTGCATTCAACAAATGAGAAGTCAACCTGTTGCTTATCATTATATTAGTTAAATCTGCCTTAGCCAAAATAGGTATTATCTCAAACAGAAAGACAGAAAAAGATTTCGAATGTTTGCACTAACTGAGGGAAAAACAAATCACAAAACTAAAGCATATCCGATAAATAACATGAAGTTTCTAAAAATAAAACCAGAAGAATGTATACACTAAAAAAAAAAGGCAAACAGAACAAAATAAACATGAAATTGACCTGTTTGAGTTTACAAAATGTAAATACTGTTCCAGAAAATGCACAATGAGAGAATGTGAGAATAATTCAGGTAAGAAGGAGCATCCTTCAAATTGTTGTCCATTACTTGCCTAGGTCATTCTTTAAGCTGATTTCAGAAGGTGGTTCTGAATCCATGGGAACATTGATTAAAGTATAACACACGTTCTCTGCAGCAGTCATGGTTCTTGGTTACAGAAGTTTTCTCAGTGGAAGACTTATTTTGACACAAGTATCAAACAACCTAAAAAAGAAGCAAACAAAGCCATCCCAAAGTTAACAGGTTTTATTAACAAACACAAAAATGTTTTTGCAGCCCACTTAAGGATTTGAAGGAACTGCTGGGTTTCTCAGGAAGCCACATTCAAAAGCCTTCTCAATTTTCTGTTACACAAAAAACTTGTTAATACCAAACAATGAAGAGTGTGACATTTCCTAAAGGAAAAGGGTAATGAAAGAAAACTTTTCAACACTTACGGCACAGTTGGAGATAACACATGTAGCTGACTGCAGCTGAATAGATGCAGCAGTTTTTCCCTTACCTACTCTCCCCCTCATTCTGGCTATATATTCCCACTACTTTCCCTGTAGGTTGCACCCCTACAGAACTGGCAAAAGCTGCAAAATCAGCTAAAAATTAAAGAAAAACACATTCCCAGCCTCTTCCCTACCCCCCCCCCCCAAAAAAAAAAAAAGGAATACTCTACTTGTTTAACAAATTATATCAGCTTACAAAGGAAGCTTTGAAGATGAATACAAGATCCAACAGAGCAGGATCTCCCAAGGATGGGAGAAAAGTCAACACAGTTGAGAGGAAAGCAGCACTGCCCTTCTACGTGCCAAGGATCAGACAAGGATCAGCTCAGCTCTACTATCCAACTGCTCCACTAGACGCTACTGAGAACAGTAAGCATTTTTATGGTGACAAAGTATAAGAGGTTACAAACCTACCAAAGCTGCTGTGTGGCTGATAGTTCAGGTATCAGAATTGGCAACTACACTCAACCCTCATTCTCATGTTTGTTTCTTCCATATACAACAGACATCTAAGATTAAATCAATCTTTTTATTGCATTTCTTTTGTAAAAAAATGCTCACGTTTGAGTTTGCTCAATTACAATTATGATACCATACTGCCAAGAACAGTACAGAAAACTGATACTTTATTAAACGTGCAAATTTGCGTTTTCTACAGAAAAAGGCTCAAAAAATTACAAAAAAGTTACTTGATTGCTGTTAATTTTCTGGGACTCTTAGAATGAGTTTAACAAATCATTAAAACAAGAAAGATGTCTTCTTTAAATGATGATACTAAACATCAGCCAATTATTCACAGAATCATAGAATCAATGAGGTTGGAAAAGACCTTTAAGATCATCAAGTCCAACCTTACCCCAGGACTGCCAAGGCCACCATTAAGGGCCTCGGCTACACTGGTTTTGAACACTTCCAAGGACAGCAATTCCACAACTTCCCTGGGCAGCCTATTCCAATACCCGATTACCCGCTTGGTGAAGAGATTTCTCCTCATATCCAGTCTAAACCTCCCCTGACTCAGCTTGAGGCCATTATCTCTTGTCTTATTGTGTAAAAGCATGCATGGTTTATATAATTAATATGACTAACAACAGAGCCAACAGAACTGAACAAAATGATCCCCATCAAGCGCTGTGATTTACATAAAGGTGAGAAGACTGAACTCCACAGCTCTCCAACTCAAGGCTATGCTTTCA
This sequence comes from Loriculus beryllinus, assembly GCA_039877255.1. Lineage (NCBI taxonomy): Eukaryota > Metazoa > Chordata > Aves > Psittaciformes > Psittacidae > Loriculus > Loriculus beryllinus. The sequence goes on from JBCJKH010032161.1 coordinate 30,080, forward strand.
CTGCGCATCATTTGTCTGCTAAGTTCAATGGTCCTTGGCAGTGCCATACCTCCCTGACATAAAGCATTCTGTAACATACCAGTTCAAGAAGCCATTGTCTGGGGACACCAGCTTCCACCTCAAAACACTTCTTTAACCTGTGTAGACAACTTCTGAGATACAAACACTGTAAACACTCCACTCCCCTTTTTTTTTTTGAAGCAGTAAGGAAAACAAAACCCAATAGATCAACAAATACCCATTCCCAACCTGGTTAAATGCACTGTCCCACAAACAGCTTTGAGGAAGGAGAGGAAAACTGAGACAGAGTCGCAGCACTTGAATGAACCCTTGAGGCCCCACACAACTTGGTACTGGGTCTGAAGTCCCTTTTCTCATCATATGGGCACCTAGAGAACCTCAGGCAGAACAGAGAGCAGGCAAGTTGTGCTAATTTGGACCACAGCCTCTTTCTACAAGGAAAACAACACAACTAAAATATCACCACAACAACTACCCCAAAAAATGCTTGCAATACAATTAAAAAGGCCCAAAACAACCTACAACCTAAACAAAACATGTATTTTCTGTTACTGATTCTGTATTTTTAAGGACTAGATCCTTCAAGCTGTTGCTTACCAGTATCTACAGAAAGGATTCTTGCTCATTTTTAGAAATATGAGCGCTTTCTTGCCTCAGCAGCAGCTTTTTGCATGCTTTTTCCATACTGTTACCCACAGCTCCTGCCCCAAAGCCCTGCAGCCAGCAGCTTCATCTCTAATGATGACTCACAAAGGACTTAATACAGACCATTACAAAAAGCAGACCAGGTAGTTTTACTCGTATATAGATATCAGCTGCAGAAATCCTCTCCAAAATCACAGTCGAAAAGGTCTCTGAAGCATGAAAACGTGGAGCGTGTTTTAGGCTCTGAAAAGCAGCAGCGAAAAACAACTCCCCACAAATGCTGAGCTAGGAGACTTGGCAGGAAGAAGCATCACCGAGTCTTTCTCCTTGCACGGCGCCAGCCCTGCAACCACGGTTTACTCTTACGAAGAAACCTCAGACACAGGAGTATGTGCTGCTTCTCCAGCAACAAAACTTCCTAGTTATCGGTAGAAGGAAATTGAAAGTTACTCAGTTTGTACAACACAGGAGGACAAAAAGCCTCGCCTGCTACACCCAGGGGAGCCTTATGAATGGGGCCACCTTATAAACCAACCGCCTGAAAAAGCAGCATTTCACCGATGCACCACCTATAATAACGTTTATTACAATAAAACGCTTATTAAAAAATCCCAAGTAAATTTATAGCCAGCTTGGGAATATTTCTCTTTGCTTTCCGGGAGAGTATTTTTTGCACAAAACACCTAGCGTTTTTAGCTATGAGCTAAAACATTCGATGTTGCCGTTTGCCTGCCGCTCCCCTGAGGCAATTCAGGGGCCTACCACACCACTACACCACAGTCCCACGTCCCCTGCCCATGGCGCAGGGGGCTCCCCTCAGGGGAACCACCAGGAAGATGCCGCCGGGGCAGTGAGGCCTCGGGCCTGCGGACGCCATGGGGCGGCGATACCGCCACGGCTCACTCCCCACCATACACCCCACAGCCCCGTTGCTCTCCAGGCGCAAGGCTCCCTACCCGGAGATGTAGCGGCCCGGCCCTGCTGAGTCGGGCCCGGTGCGGAGCTCTGCCCGCGGCGCTCGCACTCCGGCGATGGCTGACGTGGAGCCGCTCCTTCCGAGGCCACATCGATAGTACGGCGGCCGCAGCGGGACACGCCTCTCACTCGCACGGCACCGGGGGAAGGAGGGGGGGGTCACCTCCTCGGGCAGCGTGGGGGGATCTCTG
>JBCJKH010032162.1:0-18084 GCA_039877255.1 Loriculus beryllinus
GTGTCCCTGCACATGGCAGGGGGGTTGGAACTAGATGATCTTAAGGTCCTTTCCAACCTTAACTATTCTGTGAGATGTTATCTTGACTATAGAGGTATTCCTAAAACTAGGTAGCACCATTTCTGAGTTTTGTGAGTAACACACTGTGTTAGTAAATACACTGTGTTGGTAGTGCTTGAACAGGTAGCTGTAATGTAAGGTGTGAAGCACAGTGACAGCTCCAAAATCCACTGAACTTAATCTGAGTCCTTTCATTTACTTCACTGCCTTTTGAATAAGACCTATAAAATTTAGTTTATTGTATACACTGTAATTTGAACATTTTCTGAGTTATCATCAATGGCAGTAATGGCAAACAGCTGAGGCAACTTCTGTTCTGGGGGAGCTGCTTTCCAGCTATTTCTTGAAAATAGCTATCACCCTTTTTCATTGGACTTTATATTGTGTGTGAACAAAGATGTTAGGGACACTTAATATTGCCAGAATCTAGTGAACTAATCTTTCAGGCACTGATACAGAAACATCATATGGTTTTATTTTAGTCAGTAATAAAATTATGTGGGTGAGTTAGTGTTCATGTCTTTGGCTTGCAAAGATACCGGCCACTTGACATGTCATATGAAGGAAAATAATTTGATGCTGCTCCTCCCTCAGATGATGAGTTAGATGGGGTGGGTGTTATGTTCTTTTTTTTCTTTAAAAAAAAAAAAAAAAAAAAAAAGTCTGTTAATTAGTTCCCAAATAATGGATAAAAATCCAGTATCCTAAAATAATGAATTGAAAATAGAGCAGTTCGTGGCAGTCTTAAAATCCAACTTCTAGAAAAGATCTGCTCCAGTTCTGTCATTTCTCTATGCTGTCAGACTTTCCACAAGATTTATAATGAGCACTTTATAAGACTCTGGCAGCTGGACTGAATACTAAGCATTTAAAAGCTGTCCCTGAGGATTTTTTTTGGTCAGCCTTAGGGCACAGGAGTACATGAGGTCCTAACTGCAGTTCTCATGCTATACTGAGCTCCATGCACAGTGGCTGAACCTGAGTAGAACTGCAGTCATTCAGTGTCTTGCAAAATGGGTCCACAAGAGGAAAACTCAGGGTAAAACAAAGCCTTGGATTTGAAACACTGACTTAAGGCTGGGTTTTGATTCTTCTCTGACTTCCACTTGTTCATCTGCGTTGCCTCAGGAGACTTATGTGGGTACATCCCAGACCAGAATTTGGACTTGTCCAACTCACTCCACGACTTGAGCTAAACTCTCACATCAATTCCACAGGGTGGGTCCCAGCAAAGTGGCAGAAATGAAGGCTTATCTTGGCCACAGTGCAAAAATGCTGGATGTTTCCATATTTCAAATAGTGTTTTGCATCAGCTGCACACAAAGTCTGTGCTGTGTCAAACCGATCTCCGGGAGGGTAGTGTCCTTGGCCATGATGGGGATGTTTCCAGCCAATTCCCCACTACAGTGCTGGAGATTCTACTAACACTGCCTGAAATCAAAGCCAGATGTCACACAAAATTTTTTCCACTCTTCAGGTGAGAAAAAAATGGGTGTTTAAACCTTTCAGGCTTCAGAGGCACTTGGGAGAATGGTGAAGGTTTAGTACACACAGCGCATTCGCACACGCTCATGTTCAGCCAGGGTCAAGTTCTGAATGAAAATAACTGCGCTCCAAAGGGCATGGAGTTAAGGTGATCCCTAACAAATAAAACATATTTGGCAGTCATTCCTTTCGCTCAGCATGTTTCCTAAAATTTAAAGGAGTTATGGTTGGCACTGTTTCGAAGCCAGCAGCCTTCAAAGTGATCAAAAGCTTAGATGAATAAATCAGAAATACAGATAGATGAATAATGGCCAGGCTTCTTTGCCCTGCTTTCAGACATCATTTGAGTGAGAATATTGGTGCAATATATCTCCTTCACTCAGATCAGACATAGGAGGCACCCGTTACTGAAGTGCCCTATGTCATTGGTACTGTGTGGCAGCTCAGCACAGGCTTTCCACAGCAAGAACATGTGAATGACATGCAGGTTGGCTAGATACATGCAGATAGATTCAAACTGTGCAGAACCTAATGTTTTCCTTTACCACAAAACTAACTTCCCAAGTGCAAATCATTATCCTGGGTTCCAGGCAAAGTAGCTGGTTTCCGTTTTTGTACGAGGGATCAGAATCAACGCAATCTATTCTTGGCATAGGTCTGAATTAACACAAATCAAAAGCACAATTAAAAGTACACTTAATTTATCTCTAACCAAACTTCTCCCATTAATTTCAGTGGGTGGCAGGTAAACATAAAAATTTTTGGTATCCTGAATTTGGCATCTGCCTCCACTGGCAGAGAGGATAATAAAGAAGGGAAAATTTACTGCACACACTCAAGCCCACTTCACCATAGAGTGATCCAGAGCAGCAGCCTGTCAGAAGTTTATGTGGTTGCCAGTGTCAGATCAGCAAGATTTTTTTTTTGCACACTGTGGGTGCAAATGAAAAATGGGTGTCTATGTAACAGAGCAAAATTTACTGTATTTTCTGTGCTGTTTCTCTCTCCACATTTAGTGAAGGGAGAAAATACTACAGTCAGTTAATAAAAAGCAGTACGGGCAGAAGGGCTAGAGGTTTAAGAGTTGAACCTCGATTTGTGCTTTTAAAAATTGCCTGAACAAAAACCTGTTATAAGTATCCATTTTAGTAGAGACTGTCTTGCATTCTTTAGGTAAGATAATATTTTGCTTAATTAAGGGCGAATTGTGTTAAATAGCATCACCATGATGACTTGGGGTGCTATAATGCAGTGATTGATAGGAGCCTGGAACCCATAACCTAATGACTCATAATGATCTTCCCAAAGACATGACATGTAATAAGCAGCAATGATTCACACAAATGCACAGGTTAATTGGGGGTATTCTTCTGGGGCTAGACATCTCATTTTATGCACAGCCTCGTCCTGACCCTTGTGTTTCATGCTGTGCATGCGAACTGCTTCAGTTGTAATGCCTCAGAGAGGCAGGATGTCTCCCTGTGTTCCCTTGTGTGTACTCCTTGGAAAAGCCTCAAGCAGGTCAGCTGGACAGTGTGCCTGGAAGGAAGCAACACTATGTTCCTCCTTCCTCTCTGTTGTACAGCTCAAGGGGTGTAACCCATGCATTCTTAGGAACATCAGAAATGCAATTGTGCCCCACCTGACATCAGCTTTGCTAAAGGTTGTCTCCCTACACCTCACTCCCACTGGCCATGGGCCAAGCAGATTTTCTTCTTATATGACAAGGCTCAGTGTTTCACCTCAGACACTTCTACTTAAAAATTTATACTTAAAATAGCACACATTTGTTAGGGCTTTGGCATTCTGTGTCCTAGCCTGTGCTAATTCTCTTCAGATGGAAAGCAGTTCAGACTTTCTCCACTGCCCTAATTTGGATCAGGTCTAGATGTAAACAGCAAAGATTAAGTTTAACTGTTCTTATTGCTATCATTAGTTACGCCTCATAATAGAGGCCCTTGTTCAGTACCCAGGCAGTTTCCTTTTTGGTGATGTTCAATATTTATTCCAACTTCTGAACAGCAGCAAGTCAAGCAGAAGAAATAACTCTTTCAATCATTTTTTCGTATTTTGGCAAAGTAGAAGCTGAGCATTGAGAATGGGTTTTGGGTAATGCTATCAGAGATTTAAGTATGTATAAGTATTAAATATTCTTTAAATATGGCCTTTTTCTCAAACATAGCTATGTAAAAAAGGTACCTTCTTGCCCAGTGGTCTGCTCAAGGCACGTTTTCAGTCCCATCTGGCCAACTTTGTAATTCTAAGGAAAAATGTGTTTTTTTATTGTGACCAGTGGAGAAGTGTATCCTTTTCCCATTTCCTTTCAAGTTTCTATTGGTACAATGGCTTGCTAAGATCCATCAACATACTTTTGTACTGTTAATGTGATTTAAATAATTAAGCTTGATAGTCTTGTATTAACATGCTTTCTCCTTCTCTCACTATGTATATCTTGACAAAAAGAGGAATATGTTTTTATAAGATTATTATTGGGATTTTTACTACCTGTGGCATTGCTCCATGTCTCTGGAGTCTCATTCTGTAAAGGCATAGAACAGAGGCTTGACTGGACCAAAGGTATTTCAACCTCAGCACTGATCAGAAAAAGTCAGGAATAAAATGAGACTGGGAGTGACAGTGATAGATTAATGAAAGAGATGGAGATGGAATACCTCACAAAGTAGTTATTCGCTTCTCGATACAGGCTGAAAAACAACAGCTACTTAAAATAGGAGTTGCTTCGAGTCAGAGGTTCAAAAGATATCGGGAACTTGTTTCCTAAGTAAGAGTAAAAATAGGAGGGGACTTTGTAGGACGGAACTGAATAAAAACCCACTTTAAAAATCACATGGGTAATAACAGAAAGCCTAAAAAGAACAAGAAGACTAATCAGCTGAGAAAGCAGCATCTTAAGAGGTCAAAGTGCAGAAACAAAGCATGAATTGCCAAAAGTCAAACTGCTTTAGACCTTAGAGAGGAAATAAAACAAATACCAAAAGATCATTCAGCCATGTAACTAGGAATTGAGCACAAAAGAAGCAAGGGAACAGCCATGCAGTAGGCCAGGGTGGAGATTAATAATAATTTTTCCTAAAACTGACACATTGTGCCTTTTGTTTCTCTTTATGCACAATGACACTGACAACAGAGAGACACAGTATGGCCAAAAGGAATTAGATAGATAGAAACAGAACTCAAAGTGCCACATTAAACTTGTTTTGGAGGGCACAGGTTAACTTTCAGAATTCTGTGGAAGTAGCATGTGAAAGCATCAACTCATTAGAAAGTTTCTCTCACAGACACTTGAGACAAAGGAGATGACTAAAGAACTGAAAACACCATACCCATCTTTCAAAATGGGGTTGGAAAAGAAGGTGGTCTGGTTATCTTGGGGTCATTTAGTTTGCAACAGCATTCAAGTCTGTAGACAGGTTTTGCAAGAAATAATGAAGATAAGCAGGAAAATGGGAAAACACCATTTTTAGCCCGGTTTGGTCATAGTCTGGTCATGCTAGGCTAACATAATAGCTTTCTTAAAGATGACTGTTTTCTATAGACAATGGAAATACAGTGTTCTGCGTTTCAGCAAAACAGCTGGTTTGGTGCCATGTGAGAAAGCGTCTGCATAGGTAAGAAAAAGGGGGATTAGTAGAGAAACTGTAAGATGGCTAGAAAACTGGTTGAAGCAGGGATGACAGCAGACTGTGTCAAGAGAGGAAGTATTGGGCTGAAGACAGGCTATTAATGGAGTCCCTCAAGGACTGGTTTTGGCTCAAAAAGTAGGAATGGGCTTATTAAATGTGTTGATGACACGAAGTTGGAAGGCACTGTCAATTCAGAGGGCTAGAATACCATGCAGAGAGAACTGGAAGAGCTTGAGGACAGAAGTAATGGAAATGGAATGAAAGTGAAAAGCACAAACTGCAAAATCCAGCCCTTTGGGATGAATAACAATTATTTCTGTTTAAGAAACACAGCTGGAAACAATGGAGGAGAAGGAAGCAAACCTGAATATACCAGTTAAATGTAGAACGACTGATCCCCAAGTTGTGTGTGATTGTAATCTTAGGATGCAGCAGGTGGAATATTTCCATGGTAGGTGTAAACCAACTTTAAGGCTTCACCTGAAATGTAATATATAATTCTCATTACTTGTGTTCAAGAAAAAAGTATCTAACCTGGAACAGTGTTGTGAAGATGGACAAGGAGGTAGAGAACCTAGTTCAGAAGGAGGATTGTGGACACAGAAAAAAATTGTGGCATGAACATTCAGAGTGACCTAGTTTGAGCACTAAAAGGTTTGCAGTCACATCAACAGCATGCTCCTGCTGCTGGACTAAATTGCCAAAGGCAAATGCAGCTATGTTTCTTCCAGGGCTCCAGCTAGTGGTGGAGTAGTGGGGCTTTGCTGTCTAAAGGCCACACAACCTAAATGAAGTTGATTTATTCAATCCAGTAACTCAAGTACTAGAAGCAGTGATGTTACTTCTCCATGTGCACCAGCTAGTAGAAAACTAATTAGGGGAACGAGACTTGCCACAAGAGACTGTGGAGATAACATGGATATATAATATCCATCAATATAGGTTGGAAGCAATGTTTCTAATAACCAGGACAGTCAGAAATTGGAGTAACAGAGAGGACAGAAAAACTGTACCTAGACGTTTCGGTTGCTTGGTGAGTTGGTGAGACTGCAAAAGAGAATGTTTGATGTAGTGGCAGGCAACTGGACTCATCTACCTATGAGGTTTTTCTCAGTCCCAACCCCTACGCAAAATAGCTCAGGCCAAAACATCATTTTGCACAATTCATTTGAAGCCAGTGGATCCAATCTGCTGTACAGCAGCCGAGACTTTGCTTCTTTCTTTCCATGATTATGTAGGATTTGTTGTCTGGTCCTTTATGCACCTTTTTGCAAAGTGACTAAATATCCAACCAAGTGGACCAATAGTGGCACTAGCAGGTGAACAAACCTAAGCATGGAATAAAGCCTCCCAAACAGAAAAGAGCAAGAATTGTGAGGAGAGGTGTTCAGCCCTTACTTAGACAAGTGTACTAGGCCAAGCAACAAATGATAAACCCAACTGATGTAGCATAATGCATCAGAAAATTTCCTCCTGGAAGAGTCCTCTGAGATAGCCAAAGAATGAGTCACACTGGAGAGGAACCCTCAGGACCAGCCCCTTTCTCAAGGCATCTGAGGGGCCTCTCTCACCACACAACCATAATTCAGCCTAAAGCCCTATAATGGGGCTTTATATTTTATTATTTATTTCTTTATTTATCTAATTTTTAATTATTATTTGTTTATTTTATATATTTATTTTAATAATGAAGAGATAGGACTTCAAGAGAAATGTCCAAAGCAGTACTGGAAATGGCATCAGAGGACCTCAGAGACTTCAAGATTCTTACCCACATGCCAGTGAGAGATGGGAAATACCTTATAACAAAGAAAAAACGGTTATTTTACCAATAAATGTCAGGAATAATTAAACCTCTGGGCCCAGCCCATTTATGCGGAGTCCCTGAAGAGCAGGGTGTTGAACCCATGCCCTGTGCTCACAGCTCCCACAGGACTATTCTTCATCCACTGATGAAAGTTTTTTCAGTAGTGTGTGTGTATGGATTTCTGGATAGCAGGATGCTTCCTTCACAATACAGCTGCAGTGAAAAGTTAGGGGTTTCTAGCTGAATGCAGACTTTTTAATGCCCAGTTATTTTCTCATGCCATGACATTTTAGTTTGGTTTCCAAAGGGCAATACGTGCTAGGAGAACTGGCACAAACCCCCAGACTTCAGACAATAGGTGGATGTTGGAGTTTACAGTTAATTATCCAGATGCTATCCCTATCTATCTATTAATGAAATGGTTACTAATAATTAAATCATGGTTGACATCATGTTACTGAACAGTGATTTCATTGCTTCTTTAATTTTCAGCATCTGAGATAACTAAACCAAAGCAAAGGGGAAAAAATCCCAGCTCCAGTTTGTACTTAGGACATGATCTTTCATAGAGGCTTCAATATCTATCCAGAGGTGTAATTATTGTTCTCCAGGAGTTGTTCTAGCAATAATTATCCATGAGTCAGATGATAAAAGTTGTCTTGCTGTTGTATATAAACAGAAATCACAATAATAGAAGCTCAGTTCTACAAAGAAACTTGCAATCACTGGATCAGTAACAATCTGTGCCTGGCTTTCATGCCTTTCTTCAGATCTTATGCCTCTGTCTGATAGAGATCTAGGTCTCACAGCATCTGTCTTGAAAATAGCATTTTAGTCAGCCTAATAGTAGCACAACTCTGGTGCTATATGTCAAGAAACTGGGAAAAAAGATGAAGAACTAAGCAGAGCCTGCAAGCCTCTAGCTGACACCTTGTTCCCATTATACAGTATTTATGTGTAGCATTTATGATGGGAGACAGCATATTGGCTTTGGTAAAAAGTTAGAATTTGTGCCACAAAATAAATGCTTGGAGCTGATTTTCGGCTTGCCTTTTAACGTGGTGCAGATTTTACATATTATGCGCCTGTGGAGCTTTACAGTGAGTAATGGTATCACAGTATCATATCAATTGCAAATCACCATGAGGCACATCCAAATGGCAAATGAAGTCCATTCAAAGCATTCGGACCTTGACCAGCCAGAAATTATCAGTCCAAGCAAATACCATACCACACCACACCACATCCTCAATTTTACTTTTGTTCAGGCTGTGGATGCATGTTCTGCTTCTTGTAACACTGTATTGACAGATCTTTTTTCACCTGTATGGTTTTTCACAGAGCCTTGAGACATAGCAGGGAAAGCCATATGCTCAACCTCTTTTCTGCCCAGGGTAAATTTCTTCAGACAGATGTCCTTTTCCTTTCAGGAGGACCTGGAGTCTAACAACAAGAGAAGAAAGCAAATGGGCAGGAAAAAATGAGCATTTAGTTTAGTAATTCATTGTGGATTGGTTGCATATGTAGTAAACCGAGCACTCAGTTTTAGCTTTAAAATATGAAGTCTCAGCATGAAGGGGGGTGAATATTCTTGCTGGGGTGTTCCACTCCACTGCCTCCTTGGCAGGACCAGAAGTCCCTGGCAGTGGGGCAGTGTGGACAGCTGGACATTGCAGGGTCTTAACAAGAGCTCTTGTCTGATCCATAGGGCAGCACTGCTGTGCAAGGAAGAGTCTTCCACTGAAAGAAATAAACGTGAGCTTAACTTGTACAGTGACTATATGTAGTATACATAAAATTAACTGAGCAAGGACGAAGATGGTTGCAAATCACTTCTGCTCCAATGATAGAATGTGCCCTATGTTCACTGTGTATCCTAATACAGGATACACAAAGCAGCTACCATATAACCTACCCATCTGCACCCTGTTTACAGATCCAGGAGCTGAGAGTCTACATGAAGCAACACCTTCCTTCCTGCTCCTGCATAAGCATACAAGCTTCCCAGAATCATCTTACCTCCAAATATTCCATTCATACAGTTCAAGGATTCATGCTGGTTTGTATTCGCTACCAGCTCTGAGGAGTTCAACAGTTCAACATTTTGCTGTTTGAATAGCTAGCAGAGGGAAGGTGGATTAGGGGAAAGGGATGGTTTCAGTGCGACAGCAAGTACGTATAACTGATATGAGCATAATATAAACTAGCAAAATTTACTGTGGATCTAGATTCTGAGCATTTGAGCATTCTGAGCTTGAAGAATATTAGCCAAGGACTTTAGTTCTTATCGTTCACGCTGCTGTGAAAGACTCGTATCCAGAAGGGGATCTGAATATAGATCATAAATATAACCCTTTTCAGAGGATACAAAATACACCGAGGTGATTCTAGTTATTGTTGAATTTAATGGCAACCACTGAATTCAGGATGCCTGGGTCAGGATGAGCTTTTTTAGAAATTCAGCTTAAACCAGGTCTAGCAAGGACTCATCAATGCTCCCTGGTACACGATTCACTTCAGGTGAGAAGGTCTGTTTGGATCTGGAGTCTCAGTTTTGCCTGCTAAAGTAATTTCATTGGTTCACAAAATCTAAGTTGTATTATTCTTCACATAACTATCTCCAACGTGCATTTCCTACTGCATCTTCAGGGCTTTTTAATTTTCCTCTTGTTTCACGCATACCATAGAAAGTCTTTTAACTGGTAAGAAGGCTCTAAAATTTTCATGCTTTTGTTGTAACCTATCATTGCTTGGTTTAGTGAGTATATATTGTGGTACTGTAATATATTGCATTGTCATGGCTCTCCTGTGAAAATGGCGGAGGAAATTGTCTCTAAAGACCATTAGCTGGCAATATATTATGAATAAATAAACATACAAATATGTAGTTCTGCATTTCCTCACCCTCAAAGCTGACTATTTTAGCCTTCTTTTTCTTAAATGACTCCTCTTAGCTGTTACATGGGTGGGTGGACAGATGTTTGCAATTATATCCATATATGTGGTCCACAGGTATGCCAGAGCTGAAGGAATCTGGTGCTTTGTTAAACATTTTCAAGTAACCAGCTGCCACATTTCTCCATGCAGCCAAACCACACCAAATGGAAATGTACTAAAAGAGATGGGTAAAGTGAAGTACTCTTTTAAAAACAGAAAAATGACTCATGCTCATAAAATATAATTTCTGTAGTAATTCTTTAAATATACTGACCAATGACTGGGGTAAATTACAATCGACCGTTCATTAGAGTAATATTATCTCCCCCCGCCCTGCAAATTTCTATACCCGTAATTGCTTCAACCTACCAGCAGGATGCAACTAGAAAGAAAGATGATAAGAACCATGAAGGAGAGGAGTACAGCCTGTAGTAGAGCGCTTCAGGTACACTCTATATATTTCTACATCATGCACCGAGTCTATTATCACAGTTAAGTAGCAGTAGGCTGAACTTTCTTTCACTAAATACACTTCAGCAAGCTGTAGTGTTTAACATTCAGTCATGAGATGCTCAGGAAGACCAATATGTTATGAAAAAAGGAAAATGGAAATTCCCAGATTTTATAAATATCTTCTAAGTATATACTGATGACACGCTTTCAGTTTTGTTGGCATCACAAACAGCTGTGTAGCTTTTTTTCACAGTATTTTGCGATGGTTCATAATTCCCTATTTTTGGGAAACTACCTAAGAAGACATGGGAGAGAAATCCTAAATATTAAAATGTAACTTTACTATTTTTCGCTACTCTAGGCATTATTCATCACTGCACTGTTTACACCATTTGTCTACGCCATTTACTTGAGCACAGAGCAGGTACAAAGCATGTGTAGAAAATGCAACTAGACAGAAATACAAAGGTATATAACGAAGCAAGTGCAAGAAATCAATAGAAGTTGAAATACTTTCACATCTTATGTGTTTGCATGCATATATGAACACACACAGGTGCTCATATGTCAAGCTTTCTAAAGAGCACAATATCCAATAGTTGTTATCAAGCCTCCAGAGAGCAGTGTGTATGTGTTAGTTGTTGTGTTTGAGAAGTGTGGACAGAATACAGTGTGTATGTGTTAGATTGCTTGCTATGAAAAATTATATTTTTTAGGACATTGTCTACTCAATAAATAGTTCCAGAACCAAACTTCAGCTTGGCAGGCACTGGTGGCAGATCTGTTTTCTCACTTTCCAAAATAAGTGCAGAGAAAGCCTTTAGGAAACCATCTTATTCCTGTGCTTTTTAAGTAATGTAAAGAAATTAATATCAAGAGAGGATAACTGAGAAAATAGTAGTGCACAAGTATGATAGATACAGAAGTGAAAGATGAGCATTCTGTGTTTGTCCCCCTGTGCCTGTACACTTAGAGGCCAAAACCATAGGTATCCAGAAGACACATCCTGCAGTTTTGTACAGTCTGTACACCTAGCTAAAGCAAGATCCATCAATTTTTAATTTTTAATTAATTTTTTTCCATGACTGGCTTCATTGGATGCCTGAGTTTCCAAGTTCCAAGATAAACCTGCCTAGTTGAGATTGACTTACTCAGCTTCCATTCCAAAACCATGACATTCTGCGTAGGAGGTTTTGGACTATTTCTATAAATGGTGTCATTCTCAAGAGCTTGAGTGAGCTCTTTCAGGTGACTCTGAAGAAGGTTTGGGAATCTAAATTCCCACCATGAACACCAGTGGATTTTTTTTTAAAGTGGCTTTAACAGGAAGGGCATCCATCACATTCTGAATATAGGGTTTTACCTTATTATTATTTGCAATTAGGTCATAAAGAATCTGGTAAGAGTCTAAAGAAATAATCCAGATTTACAAATCTTTCTTATTTAAATTTTGCACTATAAATGTGCTATAGAGGGCAATAACTAACGAATCTGTGTGTCCCCCAAACAATTTGACCGTCTGAGTGCACTTCTAAAATTGAACCTTGTTATGTTGTCTGGTCAGTTACCTGAAAACTGGTACTCTTTAAAAGCTGAGTGAAATGTACTTTAACTAAAAAATTATAAACACCAGAATGGCCTAATTTCTGAAGGCATCATAGATGTTTGGGAAGCAAGCTGTACTGCTTTTAAACAATTCATATAATTACATGAGACATCTGAAAGTGTTTGTGTGGTAACAGTGCAAACCAAATAGAATTACTTACTCACAATTAAATCTTGGTAAAAATACAAACTCTTGTGCTAGATTGTCCAGAGCGCGCAGAAACTATTGATGGCGCAAATGGGACTTGAGGGAAAAGGCTTTGCAATAAAACAACGACAAAATGGCAAACGACACACACTGTAGGATTGTAATAAAGGGATTTGACAGTGTGTGCTGATGAAGTGGACATTATGTGGCAAAGAAGAACAGATTAATTCTATCCTTTTGGCACCCTTTTTTTTCTGTTGGCTTTTGCAAGTGGAGCTTTGTGGGAAGAGGGTCCTTTCGGTTCCCACTTTTTAAACCATGTAACTTTCATAAACATAGCAGAACCTAGTAAATACCAGAGCTTTTAAAAAATTGCCTTAGGAGACAAGCATTGAGGTGTTTTACATTCCTAGTAGACACACCATGTTGCAGGAATTGCTGGGTCTTCCAAGTATTTACAAAATTTCAAACACTTTGCTGCCTTTGGTAAGGGCAGCCTTGCAGCCTAACATGAAACTCTCAGCGGTTTTGTTCCATTTGGAGTTCTCTAATGAACCTAGGCATTGATAACCTTTCAATTGAAACATGAAATGCAAACCCAAACAACAAATAGTTGCATTTTATTTTCCTAATTTCTTCCACATTGTTATTTGCAAAAGCTCTTAAATACACTCTGCTTAAAAAAAAAGCAAACAAAACCTGAGTTACAGAAGCCATATCAAAGAGTTATCCTCTAAAAGATTTCCATTTGGCAGTCTTCCTAAAAAAAAAGCAACAAAACAAAACATTCTTATTTGGGCCTGGTTTTTGCACACATACCATAAATGGTGCCTGAGGTTGCCTTACTACACTCATGTTATACCAGAGGGGAAGGTCTGATCCATATGCAGCTTTACTGGGACTAAGCGGTCTGTGTTCATTGCTGTGTGACCACAGGCACGGCGGTGCTGGGACACACATGCCCATGCTTTAGCTAGCACCTTGATGTCCTGTCTGTAAAACGGAACCTTCTGATGTGAGGAAGGTGCTGTGAGGATAAAAATTCACCGGCATTCCTCAGATGTGGTAATGACAGATGTCATTTAGGCAACTATGGACAAACACTGCTGTTGATGTCACTGAGTATTTCAGCAGTTTCCATTTAAGCTGGTGCTGCAATTGGATTTTATTTAGCAGACAAAATCCCTCTATACTGTCAAAGGCATGGGTGAATTTTGTAAGGACAAGTTAATGACACCCCTCCACAGAGATTCACTCAAGTGGAATATCCTGCTGCATTTTCATGGATCTTGATTATCTCACAAAGGATCTTTCTTTTCCAAGAAGTCACAATAGGTGTGGGGTTTCAAATGGCGTTGCCTGTATATCAGGTTTTCATTTGCTTATTTTCTGAAACACTTGAGGAATGTCTGTAGAGCTGCCATCCTCAAAGACATTTTGAATTGCCATTACCACAGTATAGTTGCAAATTCAGCTGTTGCAGTAGTAAAGAAACAAAGAGTGGAAGAGAATTTTAAAAGGCAGAGGGGGAGGAAATGAGAAGCCCAGAAGACAGGGGTGAGCGAAAGCCCAAGTATTCCAATTTGGACCAGCGAGCTCTGTACGCTGGTCACTGCCTTTGGGAGCTGCTTACCCTCTTGGCAAACACCTCCCTGGCCTGGGTCAACAGGGTGAGGAAAAACACACGCTAAGATGGCTGAGACCCCTTTCAAAAAGAAGGGGGGGAAACCCAAAAAAACAACCAACCTCCTTTTTGGACAGCTTTTTGGAAAGCTATAAAATCAAATGCAGTTCATAATGCATGCTGTGTGATCAAGCAGAGCTTCCCCTTGCCTGCCAGAACTCTGCCCAGGGACCAAGAGGTCTTTTAAAAACTGCCTGTGGTATTCTAATGTTTGCTTTCCTCTGCATCAGAATAGATTATTCTGAGGAAATGAACCCAAAACATGTATGTGTTTTAACGTATTACATTCCTGATAACTAGTATTTTCACTAGATCACAAAAAAGATCCTTCCCCCTCTTTCATTTATCAGACACTTTATTTAAAATCCTCTATTTTTTCAATGACCCATTTCCTCCACAAAACCTTGAAAGTCTCAGATGATTACAGCATCCAGGCCTTCTCAAACAAAGCTGCCTGCCAACACAACAATTAATTAACCTTGTTGACCAGCCATGCCCTTTTAAATGTTTCTTCCATCCAAAACCTCTCTTATATATAAAACAAATAATAGCTGATGATTTATTATGGAAATGGAAAGTTGCACTAATGCCTGCTTTAGTCAGCAAGTTTTAAGCCTCAGTGCTTTACTCGTATGGCAAAGCAATAAAACAAACGTAAGCTCATACCTAAATAAATAAATCAATTTGTGTTTGTGAGGCAGTTAGTAGCAATGAGGGTCAGTTAGA
The DNA here is from genome assembly GCA_039877255.1 of Loriculus beryllinus. Taxonomy (NCBI): domain Eukaryota; kingdom Metazoa; phylum Chordata; class Aves; order Psittaciformes; family Psittacidae; genus Loriculus; species Loriculus beryllinus. The sequence goes on from JBCJKH010032162.1 coordinate 14,550, forward strand.
CAACTAATTGCTGCCTTTTCCACAGAGAGTGCTTCCTCTGGTAGAACATCCTGTCCAGACAGCAAATACAATGGGAAAATGAGACCACTGTAGAAGATGCCGAGGCTCAGGAAAATCAAAGTCTAATATGTCCATGAACAAACACAACTGACCTGTACTGCCCTGACAAGAAAGTGCTGTGATATATATAGCTCTCTCTGCTCCAGGGTCCACCAGCAATTATCATTCAGTCTGATCTGTGATAGTTTACAAAACAAGTGAACCTGCTTATTTGGGTGACTGACCTTGGAAGGCATCCTGCCATGACAGCCAGAAAAGGAGATTTAGGAGGTCATTAAAACCTTTTACACCTTCGCCAATTTGATGAACGAGCCCTCACAGACACCCGCACACATAGAACTTGACATATTCTGCCTAGAAATAATACCCACCGTATTTGTTTACTGAAAACTGATGGACATCCTTGTCAGATTCAAGACTAAACAATTTCATAGGTGTCAGTTCTAGCAATTAACTTCACTGTCTCTAGTCTTTTTTATTTAATTCAATATTTCTAAAAGAATATAGGCAAAGTTGCTGGTTTTAGGACTGGGCAGAATAAAGAATAATATTTTTTAAACGTGGGGGCTTTTTCCCTCTATGATGCTTTAGCATTTCAATGGCAACTGACCTTCCACCTCAAGGTAGCCCAGTATTGATCCCTGAAATCCAGAAATAAAAATGTAGTGATTTAGATTCATGAAACCAAGATGAATATAAAAAAAAAAAAGGCTTTAAAAATTGCTATATTTCATTATAACCACAAGTATGGCAGTGCATCAATTATTTCAAAATATCAATGAATACCTAAGTCAAAGTTGTTTGTGAGCCATATCTGTGCGTGCTTGTACTATAAAGTCTGGATTTCCTTGAACCAGGGAACTTTTTCCTGGGTTTTGGCAGTTAAATGCAAAAAACCCTGTGGTTTCACAAAGAAAGGTTTGTGGTGGAATATGCATATCTCAATCTATATTTCTTTCTCAAAGTACTGAGAAAAGCTTGCTGTATAGCAGAAGAGTAGGGAAGTGAACTGTACAGCATTACTGCTTAGGGCTTTTAATGTGTTCCTTTGGACAAGAGAACATTGCTGGGCAAAATTCTTTCTTTTGAAAAGGGCCAAGGATTCCCTTTCAATTGGTCCATAAACACTGGAGTTTTAAACAGCACACACAAAAAAATAGTTGACGAAGCAAAGCCTCGAATTGGTGTCAGGGCTAAGTTTGAAGGACATTTTTGGTTAAGAAATGTGTATTTCCAGGGGTCGGTCTGGTTCAGAAGAAAAAGCGCTAGGAAATGTGTTTGGATTGACAGCATGACTGATTTCTCTTCATTTTCATGCACAATAAATCTAAGTTTGGAATTAATCTCACCATGATAAATCTTTAAGTATAAACATTGCTAACCAATATTTTATTAATACAGCTGGAGGACTATCCAATAAAACAAAATATTTTGCCTTCAAGATACCTTTCATCCTGGAGCACTTTACAATCCATATGCTATTTCTACAATCTCCCTGCTCTTGAGCATGCTCAGCAGACTGAACCCACAGCACCCAGTAGGGATGCAGAGTTATACGCACTTCACACATACCAGCATACTTACTGACACCAACAGAGGTAAGGAAAGTCTTGCTTGTTAAGAAGATTGAAAATTCTTATTTTACTGATATTTTTAATGTTCATGCAAGGTAGAGATTTTTGATGGGACAATTGGACCACTTGTGTTAGGTCACTGAAAGACTGGTGCTCAAATAGTCGCTAAAGGCATCAAGATATGACAAAACAGTTCATATGACTGTTGCATTAAACAAAACTAAGAGTGCAGCAAGAAGCCATACTATGACTCCATAGACAATGGTGGGCCGATATCTCTTTTCTTGTCAAAATAGTAAGTCTGTGTGACACTGACATGCCTGCATGAGCATTGTCACCAGAGGCACTTGCATTTCGACAAATGTGGGAGCCTTTGCATCCCTGAGCATCTCCTGTAGCACGTGTGTCTTCAGTTCCAGCTGGCAGTGGGAAGCAATATTGGATGGACATCACATCTTGCTTATAGTGTTTATTTGAGCTATTAAAAACCAAACCAAGACTTTGGAGGAGATGGAAGCAAAGCAACATGCTTATTCCACTCAAGAGATCAGTGCTGTTCCATGGGAAACAGCAGGTTAGAAAATGGGCATTGCAAATTTCAAAGAACATCAGAAAAGCCCACACATAGTGAATTGTAGAGAGCATAACGTGGTCAAAATACAGATCTTAACAATTCTAGCAGAGGCAAAGCTAGTATTTCGGGCAGTCACAAGGTAAAGTAGATGGGGAGGTATGCAGAAGCCCCAGTATCCCTTAGCACTGGGTGAAAACCATACTTGTGATACGGAGGCCTCCTTTTCACTCTCTTCCCTGTAAAAACTCCAATCAGCCTATGAAAAGCACTGAGCAGCCCAAACCTGCTGAAGGAATATCCCAGAGGAGTGAAACAGAGAGGTACTACTGAAAATACCAGTCAATGGTCTTTTGTGCACTTAGATGCTTAAGTAACTTTGGAAATCTGGCTCTTGGGTGATTAAGCCACCTTCTACAGGCAGTTAAGTATTCTAAATGAAACAGTTTATTAGGCATCAGCACTCTGGTCTGAGTTCATGTTCATTAACCAAAGCATGGCTGGTTTCACACAAGCGGCTATTAAGGCCTATGGAAATGTGCTTCTTGGCTGGGAGGGGAGAGGCACAGTCCAAAGGTTTGGCCCTAAGTCTGAGACTGAACTGTGGGTTCGGTCACTGGTTTGGCTCTGCCTGCAGTGCAAATCTGGGCAAGTCATTTCATCCCCATGTGCTTCCTGGTTGGAACCCATAGGCACTAATGTAACACAAATAATAATAGAGTCATTTATAGTAGTTACTATTAAATTATAAACAACTGATTAGGAGGGTTTTTTTAAACAGTGTTTCTGTTTCTCTGCTCGCATTTCTAAAAATAATTGTACTCTTGTAAGAGTTGCAAAAATGAGGAAATAAAGAGGGAAAATAGTCAAAGTGCTTTGAGGTAAAATACTGTGTTTCGCTCATGTATAGAGTAGCTCAGTGTTTTTACTGGCTTTTGGACCAAAAGTGAAGAAAATCAAAACACAGAAGAATTATGCAAAAAATAAGAACAGGACATAGGAAGGTGTGTGGGAGATATCCTGCATATGTAAGGATTACTTGGCAAAATGTTTTTCTGCTGAGCTGAGCTTCTTAGTAAGAATTACTCATTGTCTTGCAGCTGGGACAGCTAGCACTGTTATGAACATGCAAGTATGTATAACAGATGATTCTGATGTAACTGGAGCAAATCATTTCTGTGGGGCCTTGCAGTTTTTATAGCCCACACTTACAAGGCATGTGTCTATATGCAAAAGAAAACAAAGGTCAGTTAAGTGGTCAATTAAGTAAAGAAAATTGCTTGAAGTTGACATTCTGCCACGCATCCTCAGGCAGGGTGTGTTACTTAGT
>JBCJKH010032165.1:0-17768 GCA_039877255.1 Loriculus beryllinus
GGCATGCATACACAGCTGCTCTGAGAGCAGGCACACAAAGCAGGCACATTTGTTCTTCAATCCTCTCCTCCCATCTGGGCAAAATTTCTGCCAAGAATCTACTCCCCAGCTACAGTAGTAACAATCTTGCCTTTTAGGACAGAGCCTTAGCTTTTAATGCCTCTCTATACTTTCTGAATAAATTACAGTAATTGTCTTCTATAAATAACCACCCTTGGACTGATATAAATATCCAGCACTTCTAACATGCTACTTCTCCCACAGATCTCAAAATACTTAGACAACTCTTACTGCAACAAATGACCACATTGTTAAAAACCAAGTGCATAATTCCGGAACAAAATGTAATGATATCTATATAAAACACTGTATCAAGTATGGTTTCCTTTGACCCTGCACTAACATGTTAAGCCCAAAACTCAGGACAAAAATAGCTACACATGCATTAGTTTATTCTTGAAGTGAACTGCTTTTGAGGAGACTTCTGAAGTTAACTCAATTGTGATTCAAGGATTTATTCAACTACTTTTAAAGTAAATCCATATGCAACTATATTTGTGAGTGACAAATTCTGTTTTTCTAGACTACTGTGCTAAATCCCACCAGAGATACTCACAGTTCCTTCCTCACTCAGTGATCTCATCCTATTTTGATACCCATCCTCACTATCTGTAAACCATCAATCTAACATTCACACATTTAATGCCTCCCAGAACTCCCAATTACTCTGAGCAAAAAGAAACTTGCTGCAAGCCACAGATGAAAGTAGGTAGACAAGTTTATTTTGCAAGAAAAGTAAATTACTAGCAGGGGTAAGCAATTACTTTGTTTCTCATCCCTCATCTCCCCACTTGTATTGATTTTCCATCTGTACAGAATATCACACAGATTTCTATTTGGTATTTTCAGATAGAAGGTAACTCCAGAAACATATTACTGTATCAACACCTGTAAAAGAACATCGAGGTAACTGGCAAAATACAAAGCAGAATGGGTACCTGCTCCCCAAGGAACAGCAAAAGTAAGACCATGAGGTGAGCTACTTGGGCCCTTTTGTCCACAACAGTAATTTTAGAAATTCTATGTACCCTCACTAGGTTTGTGCTTTGTATTACTCCTGATGGCTATACGATGGTTTATCTATTATTAAATAAACATGTGTCATGGTTCTCCTCCTCACAATAATGCTTAAAAAACTGTAGATTGGAGAGGCTTTCTCAAGAACACTTGAACACACAAACTCTGTCTCCATGTAACAATATGAATACCCTATTTTAATTAAAAAAATCATAGCTGTCCAATGAAGACTTGCCCTAAACTCAAAACTCAGAAAGCAGAATTATTAAAAAAAACCCCATAATTTTAATAATCTGATTATTAAAAAAGTCAAATCATGCACGTCTTAGAGTACCCAAAGAGTTACACAAATCAACATAGGAAAAATAAAAAAAAAAACCCTCCCAACCACTCTTCTTGCAGAAAAGAGGTTTCACTATGAAATTAACACTTAAAAGAGAACGGGAATACCCTGTCTTTCCATTCACCATTTTGAATTTAGGTTTTTTTTTGTTGATGCAAGATGCAGGACTGGTTTTAGAAATAAGTAGGAAGTGAAAGGAAATTCTTAAACTTAAAAATGCAGGTTTATCAAAGGTACTGCCTCCTAAAAGGTTTAGAAATAATATTACAATATTAGCACTGTACCCTAAAGGTAAGTCTTTAAGTTTGAAACACAAATGGACTAAAAATTCTGCAGAATTTTACTGTTAGAAAAATACCTACTTTACAAGAACTTATAATTAAAGCTTTCCAGTTGAAAACTTAGCACTAACCTATTAGGTTTATCAAAGTGGACCATAGCTTTTGTTGATGAAGCACAAGAGGACAGTTTCTCTGTTTCTTTACAGGGCACAGAATTTAGTGTTTCATCTTTAGAAGTCCTTGAATCCATTGCAGCTGATAAAGAAAGGCTTGCGTCCTCAGTGTTTCCTGGCTTACTGTCATTCTCAGAGCTCCTGATATCCAAGTACCGTCCATTGTCCTCTGAGACAGTGAGAGGCACTTGTTTTAAAGAAGGATGGGGAGCTACACCATAAACTGTTGGCACAGCAAAGTTTTCATTCTTGAGAAGGTCTATTTCACTAAAAAAAAAAAAGGAGAAGCAAAAAATTAAATGGTTTTGTAGCTTTCACAAGAAGGTTGTTAGAATCACAAGACTGAAGCACAGAAATCAGGCCAACATAGGGAAGAGCTCCCTCTTCAATTCCGTTAAGCTCAAAAATTCCTTTGATACAAATGTTGTATCATACAAGCTGTTCAAATTAGCATCTATCCAATTGAGTTCTTCAGCCAATTAGTAGTAGGAATGATGTTGCCATCTGAGTGAATCAATGAACTAAGCAAATAACAACAGTGTTATCTGCTGCTGACTGAAATCTGAGACACAAGCTATCATGAGACAAAACTCTGTCTGGGATATAAAACTTAAAATACTATAGCGGTGAATTAATATATTCTATCCCACCTGGCTTTGAAATAGTAATGATACAAGTCAATAAAGGCACTTTAAAATTATGCACTTGCCCATGTGTTGTATTGGTGCACCTTGTAAGAGGAATGGTATATTATAGCTTAGAATTCTCTGTTTTGACCAAACTTTTAAGGCCTATTTTGTTGCTGTTAAAGACACTTTCATTGCTACTTTCTTGCTTTGTATAAGGAAAAACTGTGTTGAAGTAAGTCATTAAAACAATACTACAGTGTGCACAGCTTACTAACACTAAAGGAGTGAATAAAGCTCACTTAACAGAACTCATTCTGTTTTTAATGAAACCAAGAAGTTGCACTGAAAAAACAGAACTGATTACAAAATTAAATAATGTAGCTAATAAAAGGGAAATAGTCAATCTGAAGTCTCTTTTTCTAAATCAAATCCCATGTATTTGGAAGAAATATCCCATGTATTTGGAAGAATTTGGAAGAAGGAAAGACTGCCCTGCTCTGAAGAACTCCTAGTAATTTGCTAAGTGTAAATTATAAGTGTAAATTGTAAGTCTTGATGTATGTGCTAGAAAAAGACCAAGAAGTTATTCCAACATCTAACAGCAGTCAAGCAGATTTATAAATACGTACCTCTCAAGTCTTTGGATTTGCTCCATCAAAGACCATTTCTCACTGTTTAACACACTAATTTGATCTTCTAATTTTTGCACTATTAAACATTGCTAGATACAAGATAGAAACAGAAGAGTTTAGTCCAATGAAGCTTAGCAGTACTGAAAACAGCTGAAACATTTCTTCTGTACAATCTCTTACTTCTATGGACTGTGGTGTTGTTTCAAACACAGGGATGCTCCCAAGTACAGGAGTAGCAGCGTCTAACTCATCATCTTCTACACCAACTGATACATCCACCACATCTTTTGCAGTAATATGATGGTTTCCAAAGTCACGATAAAGTTGTAACAGGTCTGGAGGTTTTGGAATGTTCAATCCTACATCATCCCAAAGTTCAAAATCCTTCAAAGGAATAAAAGAAACTAAAGCATTACATACATTTTATTTTTGTTTCTCTTCCTCATTAGAGTGCACGTCATACAACAGCAAAATTGTCACTTTGGGACTGCACTACAGTAAAGCAGATGAAAGCTTAAATCAGACATCAAGAAACAACAGTAGAAAAAGAAGCCATTTCATGACCCAAGGCAGTTTCATCCTAAAGGCAGCTCTAGCCAATGTAGTAATGGTAAGACCTTTCAAAAACATATTTCACAATCACTTAATTTTTTCTTTTTTAATCTAGAATATGAACACTTTTGACAATCAGATATAACATCATCAAATTCCAGCAAAAGCCAGTGAAGTTGTTAAAAGGCTTTCTACTGATAATGGCATAGTTCTGTTCCCAAACTCATTCACAAGTATAGGCGTAATTTTCCAGAAGCAGACAGTCAAGCCACTCTGTAAATAGGATGCATTTTCTCAGTGTAATTTAAGACATAACTGTATTAATTGTGTAGAGGTGTAAACAATACTAGGGCCTCCTGTCTCAAACCAGCATTGTATGTTCTTTCTTTTCTCACTGACATGTTACCATGTTATTACTACCTGATTATTCCATATCTGTATTAATAAATAAGCATATGCACAGTTATACAGAAATTACGATGGTCTCTAATGACATTAAATTTCAATATTTTTTATCACTTTTTCCCTACTGTTTGTAGTTTTCATTGTATTTTTCTGTAGACCTATTTGAAGAAAGGTTATTTTCCTGCCAGAATTATGTGAATAATCTAGGATAAAAAGTGCATTCTGTATGTTAAGTATGTTTAATACGCAGCTTTCATAGTTTTTTTTCTTAATTTCCTTCCAACATAAACCAGTTTAATCAAGTTTCATTTATCCTTTCATAAAAAGGATAAATTATTCGTTTTTTCTCTTCTTGGGGCTGTATCCTCACAAGCATTTGTGTGAAACCTAGCACTGTCAAACTCAAATCTTAAGTGGGTGGTCCAGAAATCTTATATAACAACCCAGTGTATTTATGGATTAGGATATGAATTGTAGGAAAAATATAGGAGAACCAGTTATATACAGAACTGGTTGAAATACAGTATTATTGAGTTCAACATTTAACTCTTCTGGCAATATTCCAGTTCTGTGCTGAATATATATTGGATGTTGATGCTACTGGGTGTTTTGTTCACTCAGTAACAGTCAAAATGTAATTAGAAACTTCCAAACACTTGAAGAACTTCTTTCCCATGAAATGCAAGTCAATGGAGACATAAAACTCATCATCTTAAGAAAAGCACATAAAAGCCTTATTACTGAGAGCTTCCCAAGACTCTATTCAAAGCCACAGCATGACTAAGTATACGCATATACATATGTATGCCCAGGAGACAACAATAAGTGAGTATATTGTATATCCTGCACAACTGAGAAAGATTTGAGGAAAAGATTATGTTTAAAATTTTACTACACTCAGATCCCTGAGTTTAACTAAAACGGTGTCCCCATCAGAATGCAGGGAAGTGTGTAAATAGCTACAACTCACAGTACTTTTGTTCATGTTTTTCTTCCTTTAAAGAACACATGCATTCTGCCTCCCTCCTATTTGAGAAAATACTCTTCCAAGTGCTATGTTTTCAAAACAGGCTTTCTACATGAAGATGCTAACCAACTTATTTGACCTTTTTTCATACTTGTATGTATGAAAGGAATTTACATGCACAGGACCTATCATTTAAGCTCACCTGAGTTTATGGCACGATCAGAATATGGAAAGCATGCACGTAAAAACACCACAAGAAAATCTTTACCTGATCATGATTTTCATCTGAAAATGTTATTGATGTAAGCTTGTAACTATTCTTCAATAAAAATTCATTAACTAGGAAGTTTAGAGCTCTTTTCTCAAGAGGTCTGATTGGCTCCTGGAAAAAAAAACCAAGAAAACAATACGCTACATATTCAGCTCATCTTCCTTCCAACTACAGAAATGTATATGTCTTGTAAAGTCCATGCAAAGCTCACTTATCATCAGCCACCTACCTGAATTTCAGGACTTGATTTATAATTTTTTCGTTCCTGCAAAGGAACTTCATTTTCTGGGGAAGAAAAAAAAAGTAACTAGATTTTACTCTTTCACACAGGATAAGCTCAGCTACTTCTATGTTGTTCGAAGTAGAGACTTAAGAAAAGGTTTATGTACACCACCTGCAGCCTGAGTCAGGTTGGCTCGGAGGGCCTGTATGGTCTCCTTGGCTTTCCGCAGCTCAAACTCCAGGACTGGACAGGGATTTGGATTAAACACACACAGGCATCCAAGCAAGGCAAGGGAAACAAAAATAAAATATAAAAAGCAAGGATGGGTGTGAAAAAAAATATACAGTTTGTATTAACAGAAAGCATGCAATCTTCATGGAATTTATGAACACATGCAGCAGAGTTGGTCTGAAAGCAAACTGGTGAACGTTTTCCATAGTTTCATTGGACTTAAGTTAGCTAGATCAAAATTTCAAGCTGTCTGACAAGGACTCGCTGTAGGGGTTTGGGGTCTTCTCCCTTCTCCCTCCACCCCCCACCCCCTTTTCATTTTCTTTTTTTGCTTTTCACTGCTTATTCTGGGAACCAGTTGTTACTCTTTTCCCATTCTTACAATCAGCTGATAATGCCAAACGTTTTGACTTGTAGGGACAAGAGTATGAGGGCAAACAGAGGACAGATAAACGAAGCAAATACATGCTGGCAGCAGAGGAAGCTGTCTCCATGTAGCAAAGCTTAAACCATAAAGTGAATGCACTCTCCCATTAAGACTACGGGGTTTTTTTATTTGAAAAAGAAATTACACACATAAATTTTAGTAGTTTAAATGGCAGAACTGGAAACAGACTTTATTTTACTGCTAAGAATAATTTTGCTTTAAGTATATATCTCAAAATAGTGGAGTTTTAGGAATAACCTAGAGTTGATTAAGATTTTGAATTTAATTGAATGCATTAAGAGATGCACAAGACAAAAAAAAAGGCAAAATAGGCAGCTTTCCTACAGTAGTTGGAGAAGCTTGAAACAAAACATTCTTTGCTCCATTATTCTTAAAAGTTCCTAGTGATTCTAGACTATACAACATTTTCAGTGATCTAGAGTCAACTTTAGAGATTCAAAACCATGTAACTCTAATTGCTGTTATCACCTGCTCCACCTCCCGGTCCCCTTGGCCATTGTTCTATTTTTCTCATATTCTAATATTTCCTCCAAAAAAGGGCCAGTAGTGGCTTGTTTGCACTGAAATTTCTAATGTTTTGATGTTGAGGTAATACGTATACTGTGGCTTCAAATTTTAAAATCCTGTACCTTTGCAAAACACCAGCAAATATTCTTTTTATACTCATTTAAGGTTAGAGCATCTAAGGGAACCTAAGAAGGATCTATCAGATAATTACATGCACTTCATTAATTCTCAGATTACTCACACTTAAACACAGAATTACCAGAAAGGATTCTTGCACTTAACTAGGAGAGATGAGCAGAAAACAGCTACCATACTGAAGTGTTAAATAAAAATGTTGTAGCTGCTTTTAATAAGAAAATATTAATGAGATTTTTAATTATTGCCTGCAAACAAATTAACATGACATTTTGACATATTTATACAGAGGACAATGCACGGCAGAAGCACTGCACTGGCTCTTGCTTACAAGAAATGCTACTGAAGACTGACAATAGAACTGTTTCCTCTTTTGAATATCTGCTAAGAACCTTTTGATAATTAGCACACATGGAAAAAAAGATTCACTCAGTTTGCATTTACCCATAAAAACTGAAGGAATAACTACAGTACACATTTGCTACATGAAACTAACTTGTTTGATGCACAGAATCTTACTGCAGCAACACAAAAGCACAACTGAGGATACGATGAATAAAATATGTAAAATACTCTCTAGTATTCAGCAATGCTGATCTGCAAATACTTCTGTGCAACAAAGCTAGAAAATGCGCTTGTAGTAAAGTATCTAATAATTTTAGCACTTCCTTGGATTTGAGTTACTAATTCACAGTTGGAATTCTAAGTTGTAAGCTACTAATTTGTTAGCTTTTGAAAATTGTGGAATTCAATTTAAGCAAATCTTCTGATGGAAATGGTTACATGAAATCACCTTGTTCTTTGAAAATATTTTCACAGACCAGAACAGTTGCAGATCAGGAGTGCCCTGCACTAGAATGATATAAATAATGAAGAAAAAAAAATAGAAACAACACCACAAACTAGAAAAGCTCAGGAATCCCATTAAGAAAAATAGGAATAAGACATGCCTGAAGGTGTAGAAAGCCAAAAAACTCATGTCAGTCAAACCCATGTCAGACGGCAAGAATTAATTTTTAGTGAATTGTCATGATGGTGAAAATTCTTAGAAGCCATTAGGACTTTACCCATTCAACCTTAAGAGTAGATTACTCTGCTGCATGTTTCTCTGTATACAGTGGAAGATTCTGGGTACAATATATTTGAGAAGCTGTCACTTCACAGCATGTCACAATAGCCATACAATTTATTACAACACAGTATTGTTACAGTCATACCTCATCTCTTGGTCCTACTAATATCACCATAATAAAAACCTTGATGCATCTAAGTGAGTCACAAATTTAGCTCTTATTTGTAGGATTTTTTTTTGTTCATATATGCATAAATATTTGTAAATATGCACAATACTAATCATTTTTTAAAGAATTATTAAAAGCTCTTTATTTTAGAAGCTATACTGAAATGTAATCTCCTGCCAAAATACTAATAATTTTTAACTCAACAGTTGTATTAATGAAATCTATTCTGGAAGTCCACGTTTCTTGATGATATAACATTCTCTTCAATTAAAAAAGCTACCTCTAACTCCTTTCTTTGAAACTACTATCAAGTACTGACTTCGAAAATGACGACCCAATCTCTCTCTCCCCCTCTCCTTCTGTTGTAAATCTTCTGTACCTTTGAGAAGTTAAGCCTTCAAAAGCATTGATAAAGCCAGCTAAAATTTAACTTCATGTTGACTGAACTGATAACATGCATAACTCATTATACTACTAGATAAAAGGTACTGACACTCCTTAAGAATGCTATACAGAAGAGTTTTGCTGCAGAAACCTAGGAAAGGAGAGAACCAAATTAATTCTCCTCTCTATCAGAAAAACAGAACAAAAATTTTGAGCTCTGAGGTTGGTTAATCTTCCTACAAGAAGAGGGCATTTCTGAAGAATCTGTTTTGCTCAGGGGAGAAAAATACTCCAAACTGAAGTGGCTCTTTCGCTTTTTCTTTTTGTGAAGAACTCAAATCACTACAGCTACCATTCTGAACAAAGAAAAAAAAATTACTTAGACTTACTTGAAAGAGCTGAAACTTTCAAGCAAGCAACTAAGCGTTAGACCAAGATTTTCAGATTAGTGATTTTTAAATGTTTCCATTTTCATGCAGCTAATCTAATAACCTTAAAAGACAAGCGCGTATCAGGAGTGGGTAGCTTGTCAGCTCAGCTCTGAAATTTAAAAATAAAGCTTTCTCAAGGATCACATTCTATTCACTCCATTTGTTAATTACTTTATAAGTTACTGAACCACAGATTGTAGTAGCTAGCCATAGAGAACAACCTGTGAGTTGAGATATTGAACAAGTTGAAAGCAACATGAACAGTGGTCTTGTCGGTCCAAGGCCAAAAAGTTGAAGAAACAACAGCACTTGTAAAAGTTTTCAGTACGTGCTTTTGCATAAGCAATATCTTTTCCCAATTATACTAGAAGTTTACATTCTACATATGAATTATCTTGTCAGACTTTTGATACTTCACTATGAAATATTTCAGAGAACTGTAGAAAGGTAGGTTTGTGCTATGAAGCCACTATATGACATTCTGTCATTTTCTGGAGTTTTCCTTTGAAGTATCAAGGGCCCCTGTGCTTACCGGGCTTTCCTCAACTTTGGAGTTACAAGTTACAGTTACAAGTTCTGTTGCTGTTTGTTTCTTAACTGTCATTTCAAGCTCTTTCTCCTTGTAAAGTAAATGTAGAACTCTAGGTGTCCTAAACTATGTCCTCTAAAACATATACGACATCCCACTACTTTTGATAGATTGGCACATACATTTTGAGTCAGTCGGAAGAAATTTAAACTCACTGACTACAGTCAGCAATGAAGCCACTATTACCGCATACTTCAAGACCTGAGGTTTCCTAATTCCCACTTTCCTGGTATAACTGCTATGAGAAGTGACCATTTTTAGAGTTGGTAAAAGCTTAGGTTCAAATCCTGACAGGGACAGTAATGCAGCTAATCAGAGATACACAGTCTAGCCAGAAATCCATGCTAATGCAGGGAGATCTGAGCACACAAATGCTTGAAATGAAGTTTGATTACAAGAAATTTATCATCATTGAAAACACAGCGTTATGGTTTTAAAATTATCAGATTCTCAGAATAATAGATGTCACAGGTAGGTTAGCAATTCTAAATGTTTTCTATTATGGAAAGCAGGTGGTTGTGCACACAGTCAATTTAAGATGTGGCAGAAGATTCAGTTCCTTAGATCGAATGTCAGATGACCTATTTTCACCAACTGCTGTGGGTATTTGACTTCAAGTTAAGCGTACTCTTATTCCACAGGAATGGAACAGGGGTTTTTTCCATTCAATGGTTGTTTTATGGCAATGGGTATTTGGAGAAGGTTTACTAAGCCAAATAAATCCTTCAGTACTATCTTAGCACGAACTGTTTCAGCACCTAATACGTGAATTCAGATTTAAGACTTTTTAGTCTTAGAGAACAGGTTGTTCCCATCTAGTAAATTGTGAGTTCTAGGGATGCCACTATTTTTTGAAACTCTTTGTGGATTGCGAAAGTGTTACTCAATTCGTTACACAGCTGTCTATGTTAAGATCAGGTAGATAAGGAAGATGACTGATTTCTTCTAAATTGCCGTTCATTTCATCACACTCATCCACATTCTGATTGGCTTTTGTGATTTCTCTTTTCAGTCAAGCTGATAATATTACAGAAGAGATTAATTTAGCTTCCTTTGATCAGATTTCCCAAGTGAGAAGTTCACATCAACTCACGTTTGCTTCTAGCCCAAATTTTGATTCTAACACTAGATGGAATGAATTGGGTTAACAGATTTGAAACACCAAAACCCATTTCGAGGAATTTTGGGGTTGGCAAAATAAAAAGTATGTCAACTGAATTTAACATCATTTATGACGTCAAAATAGAAATGTGATGGCTTTCAATGGTATACCTGCGTAAGTTTTTGATTTTGTGCTTTTAAACACTGTCATGGTATTAAAGTATTTGCGACCGGATACATTTTAACTTCAGTTTTAAAGTCCTTCTGACTGAGGACCAGTTTCTTTTAATGGACAATGTACATTTATTTCCTACCCCTTATCTGACATTTGACTAGGAAACTGATGTGGAAATCATGGGTTCTGTTCAAACAGTATAAAACAAAGGTAACAGCATAAGAAAAACATTTACAAAGAGACACTATTCGAACCTCACTCTGAGAACTACCAAAAGAAAAATATGCCTATCAGATCGTGGTTTCAAGCTTCCGCAAAAGATTACAATTTTATCTCCTAAGATCAAACCTCTTTGCTGAGAAGAAAGAGCAGGAGAAGAAATAAGCAGGATGGGTTTCCAGCAATGTTTCAAAGTGCAACTGCAGCTCAAAACTACTTCAAAAGCAGAAGTTAAGCCAGTTTGTTCAAAGAAGGAACTGAATATGAAAAGTTTGAAACCTCTACTGATATAATTTACTTACATGCAAATTAAGTACTTACCATTCTTCTGAAGTTTATTGTTCAGTTAGGTTTTAAACAGAATTGAGGCATAAGATTTTAAGCAATTATAACTGATTAGAATTTTAAGTAGAACTAGGGTATTTTGGAGAACTTCTGAGTCTGTACAAGCATTCAGAAATAACATCTAGTCTTGTTTTGTTCAAGTTCTTACGTTACTTTTTAACAACTCTTAGGAAAACCTCTTTAAAAGAACACAAACATAACATAAATATCTGACGTATACTTTGCTTACCTATTACATATGACAATGGCCAATTAATATACTGCAATCTTCAAAACAACCTATCTGCGATTTACTTAAATTTAATTTTAGGATATATTCCTCTTATACTGGAATTAATCAACTTTTTGGAATAAATGTTCCATCAGAACATTAATGTCTCTAACTGGATGTCAAGTCTGACTGATATTTACTTTCTATAAGCATTTCTAATCGAATTCAGTTACTAAAGACAGCTCCATGCAAAGATGAAACTAGCTCTCCCAGTAATACTATGCTGAGAAATACTGACTAAGACAATGAAAAAAATAAAATATTTCTGATTTGTTTCTTTCTTAGATTCCTGGACACAATTTCAAAATACTTGGGTTCCTTAAACACATTTTGTTTAGAAAATTAGCTGCATATTTACAACTCTTGCCTCCCTTGAAACTGACTATGTATATAGAAAAAGACAGTAATTAGAAAGTAATAAGAATGTGGGAACTTACATATAAATCAAAGAATGGCAAGCACCTAAAGTTCAAGACCAGAGCATCAAAATACCAAAATACCTGAATTTTCTTTATGCTCATGAATTTAATTTAGTTCTTTGCCTCAGAAACGCTAACTGGGTAGGAAAATGAGGCTTTTCCAACACTTACATATTTACTCTCTCGGTCAATACTGGTTTCCACTTCAGACTGACTGAGAGAAAAGATTTCAAAATCAAGATCCTTAACAGAACTATGTTTCACCAGCCTTTTCTTAGCTTAAGAACATGAAAGTATTTCTGCTAGGATGAATCATGGTGGTTCAGAACAGAAACAAGTGTGGAAGAGAGACATAGCAGCTTGCAATTTCAGGTTTCATAAAGCTGAACTGTGTGAATAAAGGTCACATCATGGAGAATCTTCAGGTGCTCATGATATTAAAAACAGTCTTAATTGACAAGAAATGAACAGAGTTCTGTAGCAGTTTCTGAAAACCTTTTATGAGTTTCTCTATAGAATCTGTCCATAACAACATCTGAATTTATTAAAAAGCCTGGATTACAGAAACATGTCTCATATGCAAATGAGATTATTATAATAATTTCAAATGTAAGTGAAAATCAGTCTCTGCCTTTGGAGAGATAATCATAAATCTTCAAATTAAAAATGTCACAGGCTCTTTAAGTCCAGAACAACTGCAAGAAGCAAAAAACTCTGCCACTTCTTTAAAGTCTTATACAATCAAGTAATCAAACGGGAGATGAAAAAAGCACTACAATTAAGATTTGTAGCAAAGAACATTTACAGAAATGAGAAAATCCCAAAACTGCTCTAGGTTTGATTATGCTCATTTGATCTACAAAGAAGCTGTATTTAAGAGGCTTGTCACAGATCCATGCAATAGTTACAGACTACTATGTGGAGTATTTTAGCATATGTTTCAGCTGAACAGTAGGAGTCAGTAGGCAGTATCAAGATACTATTCTGCCAAAAGCTGGGCACAATTTTCAAGTATCTGGCTGCTTCTATCCTGGTTACATACAGAATCATACAGAGTACACTTGCCTGAATATTTACAGTAAATATAGTAGAAACGACTGAAACACAATTCTATCATTAAGCAACCAGCTAAATCACCACAGTGAAGTCTTGTCATCTTCAAGAATGTTCATTTAAATACATTCAAGCAACACCAAGTCAAATAATGTTAGCATTCTACGATTTCTAAATCACATAAAAAAACTTACCTGCAAGTCTTTCGTCCGTTTCCCTATTGCCGTCATCGGAGTATCTTGCAAAATCTAAGGAATCAAGAGTACTGATGCTTCCAGCACGATCTTAAAGGGGGGAAAAAATAAAAAAAGGTATCAAAAAATGCTGAAGAGTTTAGTGGCCTTGACAGATAAAGTCACAACACCTTTTAATTTCAAAAACCATAATCAAAAGGCTAAGTGCTTTGCAACACTAAAATTTTACTGCATTACAGCAAGTTTAGTGAGTAGATACTCCCTCCAAAAGTAGGCTCTTCTACCTTGGCCACAGCAGATCTAGGAGCAGTGCAGTGTTGCGCTTCCCCTTTTCCGTAAGGCATTTACTTGAACATACAGGTCCACAAGAAACCAAACATATACAAAGTTCTGCAATAACTCTCAAGCAACTTTGCTCCCAACTCACAAAAACCTATAACTGCCGCAAATACACTACTTAATTTTCCCTTTTCTAGTATTTTAAGGTATGTTAAGGTGACCAAATACTTCTTTACATCTCTCTTGAATCTAGTACTTCAGTACCTTCCTACTTAATAAAACATTTACTAAGGAATGTATTACCTAGCAAAATCAAAGCAAAGCAACTACAGATCATGGTACTGCAGATATAATGTTCAGAGTCTAGAATTAAATTATGAAGAAAAAAAAATTATGAAATTCAGTAACCAACACAAGGTTTTGATTTGACCTTGACATCTTTCATTTCGGGTAGAGAGGGGTTTGTGTAATTAAAAAGCAATTTTGGTAATTTCAAGTCTTTGAAATACACATTCACTTTTTTATTAGAAAAACGTGCAAAGAAATTACCTGGTGACAGAGCCCAAAATAAATAGAACACATCCCTAGCACAATTCAACATCAAAAATTTTATGAACTATCTTAGTATCTTTCCCCTCCTTTTGAAATTAATTTCTATGTAGCACTTCAGAAAAAAATGTAATTATGTTAGAGCTGTTGTCACATTCACAAAGAACTAATTAAATCAGGCTGTCAAAAACCCTCATAACTGTCAGTAGAAATAGAAGCAATTTTATCACTTGTCAAATTCTGGTGTGACTACCATCACAAAAAGTATTTAAATCCTCCCCTCCTCTCTCCCCTCCACCCTCCCCCCACCCCACCCCACCCCAGTTCTGCATTATGTTAAAAATACAAATATCCATTAATGAGTTTCTTTTTGTTATATTTAAGCCTCAAGTTGTCCCTTAAGGCTTTCCGGCACCCTCCCTACACGCAGGCCAGCACTAGACTAAACTAAAAACACCTGGACTGAGACTGATTAAAGCATCTACACTCACCTAAAAAAGTGATACAGAATACTAAAGTTGCCAACCTTTGCAGAGTTACACAGTACAAAAACTGAAGTGCCTGGCAACCCTAATTTGGCTGTTTCATGAGCATGAAGTATGTGATATCATAGTGCTTATGCTTAACCACTATTTTTTTTGCCCCGGACTATACTTTGTCATTCAGTCAATGAAACAGACTGCATGTTCTTCAATGAGTCTCTACTAAGTATTTAGTTTTGGAACTCACTGTTTGCAGGTTCTGGTCTTATCTACTGCATTTTTTCTGGTCTTATCTACTGCATGTGATTCAATAATTCTCTCTAGGTGGTTCCATAGTGCATCATAGTACAAACTCTTTTAGCAGTATCTTTGCAAAATGGACTGTTGTGAAAATAAACCAGATTTTATACACAGAGAAAAATATTTAGAATGTTTAAGTTCAAAAGCGAGTATGAATTTCACATGCACTGCATGAAAATTTTAAGAGCCGATTCTTCAAAACTACTAACACCTTGTTCAGCAAGTACTGCTCAATTTATGGAACTGGAGCTGCAAGATTTTAAAAGATTTTTAAAAAATCAACTTAAAGACTCAAGTTAAAGAAACACACAATATTCAGAGATCTCAATTAAAATCTGCAATCTTGCCACGTTCACAGATTTATTTTCTGTTTCTGTTATGAAGCCAGTAGCATAAGAGAAACAACACTCAAATTTTCAGGTGAAGACAACCATATAATAATTATTTAAGCACTCAAAGCTATAAACAACAAAACCTTTTTTATACGACTAGTGGCACATTTGAGAAGGCAAAGGCTCTGCCCCTTACAACTGATGAAACAAAACCAGTCATAAGCCAAAAACTTATTTGCCAAAACAGCAAGAAACTTCCTGGAAAAAATAAGCAAACACACATAAAAATTCCACAGTTGCCCAGAAAAAAAGCATGGGGTTATCAAAGTCCATCAAAGCATGTACACAACAGAACACATTTAAAATCATAAGCAGCTCTATGATCTTAATTCACAAAATCAATTTCACAACTTTAACAGTTCTAGAAACTAAACAAAACCAAAGCATTTCATTATTTGAATCTCTAGAAACTGCCTTACGCACCACATCTACACGAACAGCAGCATTTCTCCTTATCAGTGTTCATGATAACAGCAAACCATCTGATACGCTCTTTGTAACAGGTTAGCATTGCAGAGATACAAATATCTGAATTCATACTGATTAAACCAAAGATGTGTTGAGAAACACCAGCCTTATGGCCTGTTACCTGCTACCAGCACTTCTCTTTCCCAGTAATGCTGATCCTCCTTCCCAGTACAAAAGTACCTGCCCAGATAACATCACTCCACAAGCATGTTGTCGTTAGTAAACCAAGCTAATTTGGGTACTAGAAGTCATTATGTCCGCAGTGTTCAATCTGAAGTTAAGGTATAAAACGAAAACTGATTTTACACAGCGCACTGGTGGGACATGAATCTACACAGTCAACTGCACACAGCAATCCAAATAAAGGTATATGGAAATGAAACAGTAACAGACAACTGCATTGATACATATTGCAGAACTCAAGTTGGGAGACTGTAACTTCCATAACACCAGTCAGACTAAATTGTTACTTTGCTACAGGATACTGCCTTTTAAAATACATGGTGTGGCTACAGAACTGCTTCTTGCTACTAAGGTAAGAGACCATCTGTGCTGAAGCACTTCACCTGAGATATTTCCAGGCCAAACTGTCTCCACAGGCATCAATGAATCATCAGTGCTAAGGTACATCCTGCCGAGCCCCAGCTATAGGGAAAGCCCAACCACAGACACTGCTGTGCTGCTACAGCTCTCACTGAAACAAGTGTTGCAAAAGCAGGAAAAGCAGCCATGCAGGAGCCGCTTCCTTTGCCTTCAGCGGCTGGTGCAGGTACTCTGCTTCTGCTGCACACACGGAAAGACAGACTTCCACCACAGCCAGGCAGGGTGAAGTCCAAATGGCCACTCCACCCCTCTGCACCCATACTGCAAAGCTTGTGGGGCCACATGGCCCTTGCCTGCCTTGGTTACGCTGCAGTCTCTGCCCCAGGGCACAGCTGCTGCAGAGCCAAGGCTGAAGGGATAGCAGGCAGCAAAGGGTGCTGTTACTCCTATCAAAAGCCACAGCAGCACTAGTGACCTGGATCTTGCCCCACTGGGAGTAGGGAAAACGAATTTTGGAGCTATCATTGCACATCATGAAGACACTTCTCAAGAAATAGAGCCAAGCACCACATGTGGACTTACACAGTGGGTTTAAACAGCAAAGACGGATTTCTGATAGAGCCTACCAAAGTACCAGGCACAGGATAACAAGGTGAGAAGAAAAGCTAAATGAAACAGTTAACTGAACATACTACCTGGAAGGCCCTGACAGATCCATCATCAAAAGCAGAGTCATGGCACAGGCACTGCTGCCTGGCAGGGCTGTGCTAAAGGCTGCCCAAAACTGAACAGCCGCAGTTCTGCCCCATAACTTCACCTACCAAAAATGTCACCACCATGGGGGTAACTGCACCTGTTGCCTCACTCTTTACCACTAGGCAGTCATCAGTGGAGGTTTTTCTCCTGAGACCAATGCCATCATCCAGGGAAACAGAATAACATCTTATAACATCAAATCTTATGCTTCTATAAAGGATTTACCCCTCAACATAAGATCAGAGGGTGAACATTAGAATCACTGAATAGTTAGGGCTGGAAAAGACCTTAAGATCATCTAGTTCTAACCCCCCTGCCATGGGCAGGGACACCTCACACTAAACCATGTCACTCAAGGCTCTGTCCAACCTGGCCTTGAACACCACCAAGGATGGAGCACTCACAACTTCCCTGGGCAACCCATTCCAGTGCCTCACCACCCTAACAATAAAGAACTTATATCCAACTTGAACTTCCCCTGTTAAAGTTTTAGCCCATTACCCTTTGTCCTGTCACTACAGTCCCTGATGAAGAGTCCCTCTCCAGCATCCCTATAGGCCCCCTTCAGATACTGAAAGGCTGCTATGAGGTCTCCACGCAGCCTTCTCTTCTCCAGCCTAAACAGTCCCAACTTTCTCAGCCTGTCTTCATACAGGAGGTGCTCCAGTCCCCTGATCATCCTTGTGGCCCTCCTCTGGACTTG
>JBCJKH010032166.1:0-16162 GCA_039877255.1 Loriculus beryllinus
ATCTAAAGATTTTGTTTCTGCCATAATGAAGGTCTCAGCTTGGATCAAGAATAAGTGGCTAATGGCATTGAGACTTCTAGCCAGAATGTTCCTATTTGACTAAAACTAAAAACTTGAAAAAAAAAAAAATCCCAGAATTTTCATTTAAGTTCCCAAAGGGCATTGAATATAAGTAAATACTCTGTAACTGCTATTTCATAAATTGTGAATTACGGTCTTCAGAATTGCCATTTGTGCTCTCTTTGCTTTAAGGTAGGATTTATAGATATTTATTGGATAGTTTTATGATTCAGGAGATCAAATCATCAGATGGACTATTATTAAAAGGAATGGTATGGAGGATCTGCCATTACCACTGGATCAATAAAATCAATTCATAGATAAAGCTGGCCAGAAATTATTTCAGGATAACAAGGTTTGTTGGTATTGAGATGGGGGGGAATAAAAAACCAAACCAAAACCCAAAAAACTCCAATAACAGCAACAAAAACGTCATGTTCCTTATTTCAAACTACATAAGGCCAGGTTGGACAGAGCCTTGGCTGGCGTGGTTTAGTGTGAAGTGTCCCTGCCCATGGCAGGGGGTTTGGAACTAGATGATCTTAAGGTCCTTTCCAACCCAAACTGTTCTATGATTCTATGATATTATTCCAGGAGAATGATATTACCTATTCCAGGTAATGCCATCAGACATATTGATATATCAGGAGAGTTTGTGTGCAAGAGAGTTGCTGCTAGATGGACCAATTGCAAGTGCAGTGCCTAGTCAATAAAAGCCTATTCAAAAGCAGATAACACAATTAAACTGCTTAAAAATACACAGTGAATTAAATATATATTCAAAATCTAGAAGAACATTTTCCTTAATTGTTCAGGTTTGAAGTTAAAAATGGTACTTCAGACTGGATTAATGAGTAGTGTTTTGCAGGCAGCAAGGGGTTTTTTGTGCTTTCTTTGTTTTGTGATTGGAATTTTAATATATTTCTCACCTTTTCCAGGGGACACCAGGAAAACAAGGTCCCACAGGGCCACCTGGTGATAAAGGTCCCCCAGGACCTATTGGCCAGTCAGGTGCCACTGGGCCTGTAGGTGAAGCTGGTCCAGAGGTAAGTGTTAGAACCTCATCATATGAAAAAAAAACCCCAACAACAAATAAAACCCAAACAAACAAACAAAAGAAAACCAGTCCAGTGGTTATTCTCCTTGACTTGAAGTTAGAGGTGGAGAACTTTCTAGTTCTTATGGCAATTCAAAATTACAGAGTTGATCAATACTCTCTATTTTTATTTTGTAACTCTAGGGACCTGCTGGCAATGACGGTACTCCTGGACGAGATGGAGCAGTTGGAGAACGTGTAAGAATATATTGTTTTCTTAAGTCACTTCTGAAAATCTCCATTTCATTATTGACTTACTGTAGATTTTCTCTCCATCCAGTTAACTTGAATGGAGAACTTGTTCTGAAATTGTATCGCGGCTTTGAATAAGTAGTGCCTTTCAAAGTTGAGGAAACCTAGCTGAGAACACCCATCTCCACAAGCTCAGGCTTGAGTTCTTACAGAATTAATATCTTTGTGGATTCTAATTGATACAAAATAGATTAGCAATGCTAGAGTCCTGTTGTGTTGGTCTGGTCTAGTCTCCTTTAGATCAATAATGTTGAAATTATCTTTTGCAGGGAGATCGTGGTGAACCTGGCCCTGCAGGCTTACCGGGTTCCCCAGGGGGCCCAGGCACTCCAGGTCCTGTTGGCCCTCCAGGAGATGCGGGTCAAAGAGGTGAAACTGTAAGTGAGATTTTTTTTATTTAAAAAAAAAAAAAAATTGCTTTCTAAATTAAAAAAAAACCCCAAACAACAGAACAACAAACTTGTGTTTGCTTTGGTGCACTGCTTCACATATCTTCTGTATGCAATCTTTTAGGGTTCTCGAGGTCCGATGGGTCCCCCAGGTCGTGCAGGAAAAAGAGGTTTGCCTGTAAGTACTCCATGGTCACTGTGGTTTGGAGTTACTTTTTAAAGGAAAGTGCATGAGAAGTAGAACCTAAATGAGAAGGCTAAACAGGGCTTCAACTTTTAGCGAGGGCTTCAATTTCTAGTGTTCAGTGGATACAGGTAATTCTCTGAGCTGCAAACCTCTACAAATGTATTTGGATACACTAGTGTTTCTAGACTATCTTTAGCAACACTGCAAAGCTATAATGAACGCTTTGGAAGCCTATTTATTTGGAGTTTGTTGCTGTCCAGATGATGGTAGGAATTCAGTTAGCAAATTGCTGGAGTCTGTGTTTGACAATTCAAATAAAGGGTAAGGAAATGAATGCTGAACAAAAAGGCATATTTTTTTGACAAAAAATGGCAAAAATATAGCAAAATCACCTGTTCCCATGAAACCGCCTTATTGAAACTCAGGAGATTGACTTCAGTCCAAATGGAAAAACAAAACCCATCTTTTTGCATTACATAGCTCTTTTACAATCTGAGCTTGGAACAAAAAATTAATTGGAATCTTGAGAAATTCAAAATAATGTTGTCCTGTCCCTAAGCAGATGTCATATGAGATACATGAAAGGTTTATTGAGTAGTTAGTAATAATGATGCCATTGATAAGCTATTTGGAATCTGGCATTGAGAAATTTAGCGTGCAGTTTGGGCTGAGAAATACAGAATTGATAGCAGAAGCCATGTTTTCCGGTGGTTCTTGAATTAGTATAAAATGTTTCAAATTATCAAAAATAGAAAGAGTGAAATTGTGATGGTGATAGAACCAAGCTATTTTTACTGAGGAGCCTGAACATTATTGTCTGTAGCTAGGGAATGAAACTTCAGCTGTATTTTAATCATAGTGAAGGTGAAAGGAGCTGTCAGAAGTGAAGATGCAAGATGGAGGATTTCATACTGAAAATATGTTTTATTATTATGAGTTTGCAAGAGATCCACAGTATTTCAATCTCATCTGCAAAAATAATTTGCCATATCCAGGAAGACAAAAAGAATTCTCAATCTTACAAATTTTAGGTAAATTATTTAGTATCTTTACTGCAAGTTTTTTGTGACTGTATTATGAAGCTAAATAGACTAAATTTAGCACAGCTAAACTATAATTAAGTACAGTATCATTTTCTGTGATTATTTACTTATTTTTTGGTAAAAAAAATTAGTTCTTGAAGTTGCCCCAGCATGACATTCTTTCTAGCTTTAGAACTAAAGGGGATCTGAATGCAGTGTCTAAAAGCGAGTGAGAGGTTTTTGAGGCTGGGGATTTTTTTCAGTTTAGAATTTTACATTTCAACACTGATATTTACAGGGTCCCCAAGGACCTCGTGGTGACAAAGGTGACAATGGAGATCGAGGTGACAGGGGCCAGAAAGGACACAGGGGTTTCACTGGGCTTCAAGGTCTTCCAGGTCCTCCTGTAAGTTGTTCTATTTTTACTATAATTTTATTTCGTTGATAGTTAAATAATGTATCAGGAACATAGTTATTTCAAATGAAAAAAAGGCAAATGTGAGTTATTTTTCCCCTCACAAGGTGTTTGGGAGTGGTCTGTCTGTACTCGTTAATATTTTTAATGTAATCTCGCAATACTGTTGCACGATGAAATAAACTTGTGCTTTGCAAGATATGTGTTCTCCTACTCTTGTTCCATTTATGCCAATCACTGAGTCTAAAACCTGTCAGCAGAAGTTGATAACAAAAGTTGATGGTTTCAGGTAAGTACATTAGGATGTGAAACGTTTTTTGCTAGTGTTGGAACTCTTTACAGTCAAGGAATCAAATGCAAAATCCTAGGAGTACTGTGACAGTATCTCGCTAGTATTTTCAAAAACTTCATCATTTCAGTGGCAATTGAATGGAAATGCTGTAGAAAACTTAATTTTTCTTACATTTGTTCACTGATTCTGTGCAAGAGCTGAAAGCTCAAACATGCAAGAAAAATGTCAACAAGAAAACCCCACATCCAAAGCATCTTTCCGCTTCATAGTAGTGCTGTCAGTTACTCTTTTGTAAGCCAATCTGATTCTAAATGTTATGAAAGCAAGGCCTTTCTGCAGAAACAATTTTAGATATAGCCAAGCACCAGTAAATTCTATTAATCTAATTGTGATTAGTTGTTACTTTGTGACAAAAGAGAACAGTAGAATGAAAATGAATTGTAAGAGGGAAAGGTGCTACTGATAGCTTATGTATATTATAACCCTATTCCTACAGAACTGTATATATCACATACTAATTCTTTAAAACTAAAGGAACGTGCTTTAAATGTTACAATGAAATGATAATTTCTTCTTTTAGGGTCCTATTGGTGAACAGGGCAGTCCTGGCATTCCAGGCCCATTTGGCCCTCGGGTGAGTATTATGTTTAAGGTCTTTCTTGCTTGATTTTGTCCAAGTTTCATTTTTAGTTCTGCTTCACTTTTATTTCACTGGCTTTTATTGACTTCAGTATCATGTAGTGATTACTCTCTTTTGCTGAGAGTCATTACTTCGTTTAATGTAGTAAAATTTTGACATTGGTGCAGTTTATAGATAGAAAAAAAAAGTTATTTCAGAATAACTACAGGGCTACAGTCTCTTTTTACAGACAATTTTGCTGCAGCAAATGCAAATATGTGGCAGCTCTGCTAATTGTTGCTCTTGCCTGTCATACCCCCATGTATGTCATTCACACAAAATGAAAGGAGAGCTATGACTTCTCTTAGTTTTCCCAAGTGATGCTCTGTCTCTTAGCCCATATATGGGTGGGTGTACGGCAGCTACTCCAGTATATGTAGCACCTGGAACTGAACCTGCGTAACTGTTTTCCTGTAACATGAAAAAAGTATACATTTGATCCAAAGTATGTTCATGGAGTTGGTTCACTTCAGAATACCAGCACTGAAACTGCCTTTTTACTTTTAGAGAAGAAGTAAAAGGGTGATTTTTAAAAGTTTTGTAATAGACACAAATAATTGTATTGCTTCCTTAAAAATTATTGCTTGTAAACTGCTTTTTTTGTTATTAAATGCTAAAATACATTCCTTCTGTATCTTATACTTCCTAGGGTCCTCCAGGTCCAGTTGGTCCTTCTGGCAAAGATGGAAGTCCTGGTCCACTTGGACCAATTGGGCCTCCTGGTGTTAGAGGGACTGTAGGAGAAGCTGGGCCTGAGGTAAGTTGATGGGAATACAAGGGAAAAGGTTACCTTTAAATAATTAGTTTTTTTTACAGCTCATTGCATCACTTTCTCAAACATCCGTGAGCTCAAGACAAATGGTAAGACTTGATACAATTTCTCCAACAAATAGCCAGAGTACCTGTGTATTGAAAGGGCTTGTTTCTTACTCATTTTCATCTTCCAGATCTGTGACAGTCCCAGTCTGATCTACCTATGCTCTCCTTAGGCAAGCCTGGGGCTACTACTGCAGTTAGCTCACTGGATCCTGACGGATCTGCAGTTCAGCATAGCTGTTTGGCAGGTTGGGTTCTAAAACGTCAGGCCTAAGCATAGGTCATTTGGTGTATCTGGAATCTGGAGTAGTTCAAAGCCAGTAGTCCCACAAAGGTGGCACTGAATTAGAACAGCCGTGTGACTGATTGCCAGCAGCATACTCCATCATGTATCAAAGAAATCCTTCAGCCCAAACAAACAGTCTGAACTCTAACACTCATATCAGCTGATCTTCAGGCTGATCTGAGGTTTACAGATACCAACCGTGACATTTAAAAATATAGTGGCTGGTTTAGAAAAAGTCCTATACCTTTGCTAAATGCCCCAACCATATTCCACATTTACCAATTCACAAAACCCTAAGCCATAAAACGTAAGGTAGGCTATACCAAAGAAGACAAATCAGAACATTAGAGGGATTTGAGAAAAGTGTGATCAGGATGATCACATGAATGATTCTCCTGGGGAAAAAGTGGAAAAGGTAGAATAAAATAGTAAGAAAGAGAAGACAGTTTCTGCTGCTATTCTGTTTCATAAGACATAAGGTTTCCTGTGTTTATCATGTGCTCACAGTCACCCTTTTTCATTTCAGTTTCTGCCAATTATCAGTATCTCCACTTTTGCCAAGGCACCAAGACTTGAATGAAAAGTCTGTTGTAGAGCGCAAGATTATGTGTGTCCAGTTACTTCATCTGTGTAATAAGACAGTACAAGAAATAGCATGTACCAGTACTTTTGCTTTCCATGGTGGATTGCATGCAACTATAAATTGGAAACAAGAAGCAAGAAATATAAGTCTGAGATTTCATTTGTCACATGCAGAGTATGTAAACTTGGGTGTGTGCTCTGTGGTAAGCATTTGGACCACTAGTTGTGAATTCATTACTCTCCAAGGAAATGCCACATTCTGATACATTGTCTGATGCAGCAGAGATTTACATTTCAAATGGAGGTATGTTACAGACTTTCTGCTGCCAAAGAAGAGCTGGCAGAACCTGCAGGTGGAGATAATGTTTTATTAACAGATATCTTCCGTGTCAAGACTCAATTAGCTCCCCAAGTGTCACAGTCAGGTTGATAGAAGGACTGCACAACCCATCATTTGGGAAAATCTATTAAGTCAGGAAAACACCTGCTCTGCCAAGTTAGGATGATGTAGATTCTATCTCACATATCTATGGCCAGAAATTTCAGCACTGTGCAGGATGAATGCAAAGATGTTTCTAGTGCCAAATTTTCTATCCAAGCTCTACTAATTTAAAATGTGCCTGAGGTGACTCAGGGGAAGCAAGAATTTTCAATTGCTCTAAAAATCACTTGCTTCTACTTTAAGAAGTTATTGG
Organism: Loriculus beryllinus; assembly: GCA_039877255.1. NCBI lineage: Eukaryota > Metazoa > Chordata > Aves > Psittaciformes > Psittacidae > Loriculus > Loriculus beryllinus. Next base: position 6,772 of record JBCJKH010032166.1, read on the forward strand.
GTAGGGATTTGAACAAGAAGGGCAGATGACTTAACAAAAAATGGAATGTGGCCATTCCTTGGTGACTTCTTCTATCAGTTAAGTCTGAAATGATGAGTGAAGTTGAGCAAGGTATTAAGAAAGGCAGAAAAGGCATGAAGCAGAGAGATTATAGAACATGAGGTTCTAACCTCTTACACCTGTTCCTGGAAATGGGTATTGTTTATATGTATCTGAATATTCCTTGTGCATTAGGGTGACTGGTCCTGAAGTTTTGCTTTTTTAGTGACTATCATTTTGTGTAGTACTTATTCTGCTGTTGTCTCTATTGCCCACTTTTCTTTTTTTTTAACCTTAGGGTCCTCCAGGTGATCCTGGGCCCCCTGGTCCTCCAGGACCTCCAGGCCACCTCACTGCTGCCATTGGTGACATTATGGGACACTACGATGATGCTATGGCAGATCCGCTACCAGAGTTTACTGAAGATGAAGCAGCCCCAGATGACCATAACAAAACAGACCCAGGAGTCCATGCCACACTGAAGTCACTGAGCAGCCAGATTGAGACTATGCGCAGCCCAGATGGTTCAAAGAAACACCCAGCACGGACTTGTGATGACTTGAAGCTGTGCCACCCATCCAAGAAGAGCGGTGTGTATAAATAATGCTTTATTGTTTCCAGTATAGACTTGTACATTGGAAATAAATATGCAATGCAGATTTTTGATGGCCTAAATCGACATTCACACTAGGAGCTTGAAAATGTCTCACAAAAACTTATTCCTTCTTGCCAATAAGTTATATGTGCTGGTGTATCCCATATTTATTTATTCAGTTTTTTCACTGAGTTGTATTTTAAAATCTGAAATATTTTAGACTTCTATGAAGCGTTACTTCAAAAAGGGTTATCACCATGGAATGCTACTTATATTGTGACAGAGGTACATTGGTTCATTGCGAATATTTGCTTAATTGCTATTAGCTCAAAATGTTACCTGTGGGCTGACAACCTGTGAATGCTTTCTGTCCATAGTTCTCTGCTGCTGCTGCTGCTCCATGCTAGCAGTTTATAGGTGTTAATACTCTAACATGCCATTTAGGAGATTTCCTAATTTATATGGATTATATGCAGATAAATCAGAATAAAGTTAGAGATAATTTGTGGCAGGCCTTACCAGCTTTTTGCCCCATTTTCTGAAACTTTTTGTGTTCTTTGTAGGTGAATATTGGATTGATCCTAACCAAGGATGTGTTGAAGATGCTATAAAAGTATACTGCAACATGGAAACTGGAGAGACCTGTATTTCTGCAAACCCATCTATTATACCACGTAAAACATGGTGGGCCAGCAGGTCATCTGACTTAAAGCCCATTTGGTATGGCCTTGATATGAACAGAGGATCACAGGTAATTAAATATATAAAATTTCTATGAAACTTGTTTCTTTCTGGTTTTGAGCTTCATCTACTATTCTGAGCAGATTCTACTACAGTCAGAACATTATAACTATTGATTGACTGGCTTATATTCAATTGGTTGTTATTATGGTACAGTAAATAGAGGAAGAGCTTGGAAAAACAATGCAAGTGCATCTAAGGCAGGGTTGGCTACAAGTAGACCACTGCTGGAAGAGATTTATTTCTCTTGATCCAAAAATTATCAACATTTCTAGCAATCTATTGTAGTAACTTGCTATACTTGTCCTTAAAATAAAAGTACTTTTACCCTAATACAAGATTTAAGCCACTGCCATTTTAGTTGAATTCTACTCTTTCTTTTGGAAAACTCTTCACTCCTAAAAAAAATACAAAACTTGACTTCAGAAATCAGTTTTTAAAGAAAGTGTGAGTATTACCACATGTATCAGAATGCTCCATGCTAAACACATCAGTCTCCAGGCAGACAAAAATTCCATTCAGTTTTCTGTTGCGTTTTCCCGCTGTGTTAACTTCTCTAAGGCAACTTTATGATCCTGACAAAACAGAAGTTTATGATATGCAAAATACATCATTAAATAACTAGCTTTTGTTATTTTTATGCCTAGTTTATCCAATCAAAACCACAGAAAATATTTTTAGTTGTTATTTTATTAGGGAGTAATTAAATATCTTTAAAATTAGTATTTGGAGAGTAAAAAACAATCTTGCTATCAATTGGATTCCTGAAAACAGCTCAGAACTTGAACAAATGAGAACACGTGATATTGAGAACAGATGTGGTATGGATTGCTTTCTTGAGATGTTTTCAGTTACTAGTAAATTCAGCAGAATTTACCATGACTGAGGATGTCAGAGCTGATGTTCAGCTGCCTGCAGAACTACACATAGGGGTTTTGTAAGTCAGATGCTCTTTGGAGGAAGAAAATATCTTCAGGTATTCTATAAAGGAGTATTTAATTTTTGAAAACTCTGTCAGGTTTTATAACTATAGTAGTATTTGTGTAATTGTCAGATGCTCTCCTTGTGGATTCTAAAGAATAAGTGTGTCTGAGACTGTTAAGCAGGATAAACATCCTGTATAAAATGGCAGTGTCAATGTATGAGAGTTTCTCTTCACCAGTTTCAGTGAAATGTATACATTTTTAGTAAGTCTTGACTGTTGATTTTTATGTTGCAATGATTCATAAAGCATGAATAAAATAAAACCAGTACAGGGAGAAAAAAAAGACCCTCATGAATCTGAGATTTTTTGTTATTAGCAGAAAAATAGCTTCTGTTTCTTTACAGAAACATTGGCTCTTTGTAAAGCATTTGTCAAACTTCTCTGAAAGTTAATCAGTTGATAAAGCCCATATGCAAATGTATAGTTATTTTTTATACTGTTAAACTTTGGCTGTTTGCGATGCTTCTAAATACATTAGAAAGCCTATGGAAAACAAGTTGCTGAAGTTGCAATATAGCAGATACACTATAAAAGGCTTTTCTGTGCTTGATGTTTCTTACCTACTTTGAGATTGCTCTAATGCACTATTTCATATGTGAGGTTTAACTTCTAATGAATCTGTTCTTGAAACAAGGCAGAATTAATTCCAAAACTTGGTGTGTTTGTTGTGTTTGTGGGGGCCCAGGTGCCTTTGAGTTTTTCAGCTGCACAGTTTTATGGTCAAAATTCTGCAAAATTACCCCTGTTACAGGATGTCTACATTTCTTTGTCCTTAACTGGTGGCATAATACAAAAGAAACCACGTAATGGGGCTTCTGCTAGTCATGTCTGGAAACATGGTTATGGTAACGATAGATGTTTCTAAAATTCATGAACTCTTAATTCATTTTTATGAAATACATGTTGATCTATTTATTTATCTTCACAGTTCGTGTATGGGGATACAGCTGTTACTCAGATGACATTCCTGCGCCTCCTATCAAAGGAAGCTTCCCAGAATATCACTTATATCTGTCAGAACAGTGTTGGGTACATGGATGACCAGACAAAGAACCTTAAAAAAGCTGTGATTCTGAAAGGGGCCAATGACCTGGAGATAAAAGCAGAGGGCAACAGTCGATTCAGATACACTGTTCTTCATGACAGCTGTTCTGTAAGTTTGACCTTTTTCTCATTTGTATTTAGAAAAGAATCCATAGAGTGAAGTAATTAAAATGCTGCAGAATTTTGTTATGAATTATAGAAGTAACTGATCATATCACTATTTTACTAGAATTCTTCACATAATAGAAATCTGCAGTATTTAGAGGATTTTTACAAATTACTACTTGTTAATGAGCACTTTGCATTTCCTAATATTTGTTTAATTGTGTGTAAAAACCACAAGCATTTGTCTGCCAGATGGGTAAGATTATTGCAGCAATGCACTGAAGGAAACTCACTGGTACTGTGAATGACTGAGTTGGAAAGGAAAATGTCCTCCATATACTTAAGTGGGCATAAAAACCATCAAGCAGTAATTTTGTTTCATGTTCAGTAGCACTGTCAGCCAAGTCCAAGATTCTGGCAAAATATTTCTAAAATTAGTTTGGCACTTGAAAAGTTAGAGTACTCTCTGTGCTTTAAAGTAATATGGCCCAAGGTTGTGTGTGCAGGTGCATATTAAAACATAGAGAAGAATTTCATAACATAAAGAAAATTCAGTCCAGCTTGAGGGAGAAATCCTGGTGTGTCAATCTGATGTGTCTGTTCATTGCTGTACGAGCAAGATACATACATTTTAAAATAACCAAGGCACAGTACAGGGCAGGGGTTGTTGCTTAGCAAAATAAACATCCTTTATTGTTGTTTCTTCTGACCTATCAGACAGCTGACTCACCAGCTGGAATTTGGGCTGTTTCTGTTGTGAGTTCTGGCTATGTTTTTCTCTCTCTTTTTTTTTTCTCCTCCAGAAACGTAATGGGAACACGGGCAAGACTGTTTTTGAGTACAGAACGCAGAACGTGGCACGCTTACCTATCATAGATTTGGCACCGGTGGACATTGGCAATCCCGACCAGGAATTTGGAATTGAAATTGGGCCAGTTTGTTTTGTGTAGGAGGAAGGGGGGAAATTAACACACTACCCAGCAACAGCAGCAATTAAACACATGAACTTAGACTGATTGAAGTTAATCCTGAGACTCTTGAAATAATGGCTGATATTGGATCAGCATTGTATATACGGTTCTTTTTAAATGCCCAGCCTCCTTTTGAATATTTATTTTACTTTCAAACCTTCTGTTTTAAGGGATTGAAACTGTTTAGTACAGCAGTACAATTTTAAGAGGATTGATGACCATGTTTTAAAAGTAATATGAATCTTTTTCCTCACTTTTGTTTCAAACTCTTTTGAAATTTACAGGTATTCAAAACAGATAGTTTTAATTTGGGACTATGTAAAGCTCTAAGGATTATTTCTTTTGCTAGGATGCATACTGAATAACAGAAAAGTAGAGCACTTTTGTGACCTGTTGGCTACATTTCAATCATACCTACTCCTTCTACCCCAGTTTGTCTTCCTGTGGTTGCCAGAATAATAGCCATTCACAGAAATCTGACTTTTGTAGAAAAAAAATTACTTCATACAAGATCATCTTAATTTGGCATTGTCTTTCCTGCACTTTCTACGTAATAGTCTGCTCAGAAGAGTATTCCATAGCCATGATTATCTTATGAAGTAAAAACACTACTGGGGTAAATATGAGTTTTCAGTAGGGGTGTCCCATATCTGAAATTTTAAGGCCAGACTTCACTTCTTACAGTGTATCTGTGTAATTCCATTAAATTACCCTTAATCTTCAAAACACTTCTTAAACCCAGTACTTGTTGATTTTCCAATATTTGCCCATCTAATAAGCCATTACATATCAAATGATACAGATGTCTTACATATGGTGCCAATTTATATATGTTGCAAGTCATTCACATGTATACCAGACCAATTCCTAATAAAAAGAAAGTAAGTTCAGAAATTCATTGGTTTTAGCTGACATCCAGACATGCATCCCCAGTAATCTGACTTACTGGCCTTGAGTTGTCAAGGCAAGAAAGTTCCATCATTTCTTAGCATGAGCTACCTCATCTCTGGAAGTTGGGATGCATTTAATATTCCTGTTTCTATTTTAGATACTAAAAGGTGCTATGCTTCTGTTGTTATTTCAAGAAAGGAGATAGGCAGGGCAAAATCAACAAAAAAGTGATGGTGCTAAATGACTCTCTAGAAGGCTGATGAAATGAAAGATGCCTACTGTCAATGTCATTTTCAGAGCTTAGCTCTTAGGCTTATGGTGTTTGAGAGAACAATGTTACAGTGCATTTATTTGTTGGTCATACAGTATATAGAATGTTTTGTACCACTAGCATGCTTTATTTTGTAAAGTATGTGGGTACAAACTTATTTAGGTTTTTTGTTTCTTTATTGCATCTGTGCTCTCCACTTTTTCTTGTTCCTTAAAAAAAAATAATAAAAAAATAAACAGCTGGGGCCATCCCTAAAGAAAGTCATGCACATAGCTTTATTCATGTATCTTTGCAAAGCATTTAATTAAATACATGCTTCTCGTTATGCAAGTGGTTTCCTTTTGTAGAATTCCTTCCAATGTATCCCATATGAGATTATTTCCAGGAAATTAAAGATAGAAGTATTTAATTTTTGCTTTGTTGCTGTTTGAATGACTGATTTGCAATACATTCTACTGAAGTAATTTACACATAGGAATAAGAGGGCATTTTAAATAATGCCCTCTGGGCTAATTCTTACAAGATGGATATCAGTTTCTATGAAGTAATCACCAGCAGTCCTGTTAAAGCTGCCTCTAACTAGTATTGAGACTCCAGAGAAAAAGAATTTTTATTCAAGACTGAATACAATGTGACTTAGCCAATTTCCACTGTCAATGTAAGTTATCACTGATAGATAAGTTTCTGGACAAGACATAAATTTGCATTGTAGGCAAAAATTTACATTCCTTTCCTTCTGAAAGAGTAGGAGCTTTGAAATTTTCAAGGTTGTCTATACACGTAAGTAGGGACTGGGAACAGGGAATTTGACAAGTTCACACTGATGTTACCTGTTTGGTTTTATTACCCAAGCTGGAACTCAGTAATTTCTTTTTACTGGCATGAAATAATTTCTATTAATGTGACTCAGGTGTGAGTTTATGGTACTGGATCCCTGAGAAGTTTTAGATAACATTAATTTCACTGGATAATCTAAGGTGGAATGGCTTGCTTCAACATGTTGATGCAAAGGTAGGTATCCAGCGGCTGTGATCATACCTCTACAGGATGTTTATCCAGATGCACAAAATAAATAACATTCAGAGCATAGGTGCGAGTTTAAAAGTTGTTTTTAATCTCTGATTTTCATCAGCAGACTCTTATAATCCATGAGAAATTATAAATGTTTTGTCAGGCTGTTGAAGGAAAAGAGTATTTAATTTTGAGGGACATTTTATTTTCTTTTCAAGCCTCTCTTTGCATCTCTCCATATGATGCACGCAGTATTTCCTCAGTCAGGTGAGTTGGGCACTGAGAAAGAGTTTTAACTAAAAAGCAATCTTAAGATAATATTCTGTAAAAACCACCACTGGACAATCACAGAGGCAAAGTCTCGCTTGAAGTGAGAGCTCTTGGGAAATCGAAGTAGTTGACTGAGGAACTTTTGCAATGCAAGTTGTTGGACATGTCTCTTTTTTCTTTTTTTGGTCTCTTGACTATGTTGATAGCATAAATGCATATTGCATCTCTTTCCTTGTTTTAGCATTCCTTCAAGTATTGCAGAATCCTCTTTAGCAGACAAAAAAATTAAAAAGCATGGTGGGGGAAATTTTACTGCTCTAGACTACTTTATCTCTTATGCAGGCAGTGTGGCACAGCTGCTTGTAAATATAGCTTTTATTACATTAACCTAGAATGAATGAGCTGACAATTTGCAAAAAGTTAACTAATTCATAAAGTAGCATTAAGTAAATACCAGCTATAACATATAGTGCAGTTCTTTGTTGCAGATGGCCTCAGAAATGATACAGAAGGTAGTTTAGAATGGTTATGATAATATCATTTTAGAGCCTACATTTAAATTTAATTATCATATATTTTACGGTCATTGCTATTGTTTTCCATAACTGATGTGTCCTCAGTGGGCAATGAGCCACAAGACTTCTAATAGCTTACATGGTCTCTCTTGGTTTCTCAAAACCAATAATGCAATAGTTGTGTGGCAACAATTCACTAAAATCTCATCTGGAAGGTAAAATCCTGTTGTTTGCTGCTCATAATTTGGCACTTACTCTATGTTTACATCAGTGGTGGAGTCAGTGTGGCAGTTTATCTTCAATATTTAAAGAAAGATTTTATCATTTTATAATTTGATTTTAACCAAATCATCTGGATTTGCAGTTGTTTGTTCCGAAGGTGTTTGTAGTATCACTGTCATGTTTTTATCCCTGTGCCACTGAACTCTAGATATAAAATACCAGACTTTGTACGTAATCACACAGCTGATTACAGACTTGGGACTAAGCAGAGCTTACTTGGTGCGAGGGGCCCTGTCAGTGTAATAGGAGCCTATCCTTTCTAGTATTTCACAGAGAACAAAAAAAGCAGCCAAGAAAGAAAAGTAACAGGTTTGGTCTATAGGGCTATCGAGGTTTTTAAACACAATTTTTTCACCTTCACAGCTTAGATTTTATGCAGCTACACAGCAGAATCCACGTTGGATTTCTTCTTGCAAGCAGCGTTTCCTAACACTGACTAATTTTACAGTGTATTTTACTTATGGATTTATTTCAAGTGAAAACTTTGAAAGAATAAATTCTTCATTAGAGAGGAGAAAAAAATGTAAAAAAAAAAAGCCTTTCAGATATGCTCAGAGGACCTTAGAGGTTATGATAAATGTTTCCAGACAAAGTTTATCTGCAAGCACAATGGCACAATGAACAAACAATTGAGATTCAGGTATTAGTGAGCATATTCTTCTTTTGCTGGTGACTAGTTTTAGTGATCTTTCACATTTAAATATATATTTTGAAAGGAGTTCTATAATGCCATCTCCAAAGCTTTTTTTCTTCCTCTTGCTCAACATTTCCTTAACTTATTTTGAGCAGAAAAAGATACAGAGGACAGAACTGATCACAGTGATACAGTTTATTGGATACCTCAGCTAATGTGCCCAGTGGCTTAAATGAGAAGTATTGTTTTATATACTGTATAATTTAAGTAATATTGATGTTATAAAAATAATAAAATGTTCTTGCTGCTTGTGTATTTCCTACAGGAGCCCAGCTCTGAATGTGTACATCAAATGTCACTTCCTCCCTACTGCATCAGGGCCCTCTTGCAGTGAGCTCTCTGGTAGTTCTGGATGCTTAAAATGAAAGACCAACAAGGAACTGATAGTTTAAGTCCTCCCTGAACAACAGGGTTATGGTTTGGGGTTTCTTTGTGTTGGTTTTTTTTTTTCAAATCAGAGCTTTGGATTTTTGAACCTGTTTTAGAGAAACTACGAAGAAGAATTTGTATTTTGTCTGAATGTTTGCTCTTTTAGGCTGGTGGAGCAGCTGAAGATGCATCTCATCTCCATTCTCCTTCAATCCAGATAATTTCCTTTCTCTTCTGTTTTGGTCCTTCCCTCTAGCTCAGTGGTTATTCTGCTGGTTTTGGGTTCAAATGTTGTAGCCTCTCCCTCCCAAATTCATTCCTTTCCCGTTATAACTTCCTTGTAGCTATTATAAATACTTAGCTCTAAATTTTTTAAACTGAAAAGGTTCTGTAGAGTACTATGTACAGCAGAAGAATGCATCAAGCAACACAAATATAGGAAAGAAGATGGCACAATATATAAATAAAACCAACACAATCAACATGTACACAACATAAATTTTTTAATCCAGAGATGTCCATGAATGCACTCTTATCTCAGTGCACTCTTATCTTAGTGCATGGACCAGTCCCTATAAAGCTGCTGAGTCCATCTGGTCCATGTCAGG
>JBCJKH010032169.1:0-18045 GCA_039877255.1 Loriculus beryllinus
GTGTCTAAGGGCTGCATGGTTATTCTGCAGCAGCAGCAGCCTTGCACTGAAGTTTTGCATCCATGGTGTAATTAAAAGTATTTGCAGGGGTTTCTCTACCATGGGTTCGAGGGTAAATCAATCCATCTAGGATAGGGTGAACTCACATTCAGGCTGTGGGAAGGGTAGTTCAGGTTGGAATAAGGTGTGATGTGCCTGTCGCTCTTACGTGAAAGGAAGGCATAGGTGTCAAAAGTTACTGTAATCAAGAAAATGTTAACCAATTACTTGACCTGGAATTAGACTTACTGCTTTTAGATGCTTATCTAATGACATTTTAAGTCACAGATTGTATGTATATATATATATATACATACACACAATCACAGCTAAATAGTTCAAAGTGCTCTATCAGAAATGGGATGCCCAAAAATATGATCTGCATTTCCTTCCTCTGCAGATTTCCAGGGAGTTATTAAAAATTAAAGATGCCTTTAAGGAGCTTCCCAGAAAACTGCTAAAATGTAGGACATAGTGTACCAGCAGGTTACAAAATGAAACAACTTTTATGCAATATATTGTGCTGTAAAGCAATTTTTTTCCAAGTACCTGAAGTATTTCAATTAAGAAGAATAATGATCAAGGACAAACAGCATGTTACTAAGAAGAGATTAGATTATTTCTATGGTTACTGTGCTGGAGCTGCAACTAGAAGAAGTTTTAAGATCCAGGTTACATTTATTAAAAATACGATGGTAATGGCCAATTCTTTTAATTTTGGTTGGTGTCCGTTATGTGTCCGCCCTCCCATCCCCCTAATAAGGACAGGATATAGAAGATATCTTAGACTGTGACATCATTTTATTGGTTTAAAGTTTGCATGTTTCACTACTTTGGCACCAAACAATAGTGAAAGTTTTGTCAAGCCATACACATTTAAATTCAAACCATACAGGGTCCTGCAAGCAGCAGTATTATACTATTGCTGCTTCTTAACTGAAGGTAAGCACCACGCAACAAACAGGGCTCAAAGTGTAGTGTATTCATTTATCGTCCTACCAAACTTTTATGTTAGGGGTTTGAGGTTTGGTTTTCTGTGTCTGGGGGGAGGATGTTTGTTTCCTTGTAAATCAATAGCTTTCAGAGGGCATGGCATTATCACTACCCCTGCTTTGCAGACGGCTCAGGAATAAGGTGATTTGCTTTATATTATCCAGCAGCCAGGCAGCACAACTAGAAACTACACCCAGGTAAGTCAAATATCCTGCCTTGGGCTTATTTGATCAGAATTATAACAATTACTGAGCAAATGGGTCTTGTAAGACCTTGAGGAAGCCATTGTCTGTCAGTGCCTCTCCTAAAGCAGATTTGTCTGTTGTAACAAACCAAGGTGAAGCAAAATGGAGTGAATATAGCATACTTGTGGGTTCCTCCAGCCTCCCAGACTGCCAGTCTGCCAGCAAATGTCTTTTCAAATCTATGGTCTCTTCTTTCTGCGTGTCCTCCTGGAGTGGTACTGTAGTAACCGTGACTAATAGAGTGGTACTGGAATAACTGTTGAACAGTATTTGCATTAACAGTAAATGGTTGTATTTGTTTTTAGGGGTTGGGAATGGAAATGGCTGTAAGAGCTGTGCTTGAAAATCTTTTTAAAGATCTTTTAAAGGTATAGAAAATAGGTAAAATACTTGTAGACTATTGAGAGAACATTTAGTTTTAACAGTGTTCCTATTTCCTCATCTCCCCCTGCCTGCAGAACTTACAAGAACTGTATGGGTGTAGTACTAAAAATAACCAAAGCCCTCATTTTCTTTGAGAAGAGAGGAAATTACTGAATTGGGGTGGTTGCTCTTTTTGCTAAACAAGCACAGACAAAATATGCAAAGAAAGAGCAACCAGGGTGTGTTTCTCTGGTGCTCATGTCTAAAGTGTCTGGGCTCAGTCTCCCATCTCCTAGATGAATAACCAGTGACGCTCTCCCAGCTCAGCCCCTCTCTTTGGGTGGTCAGGGCACTTCTTAAGATTTCACCTCAGTTGGCAGCAGTAGCTTTCACCTTGCACAAAGGCAGGAAAGATACAGTACAAAAATTTAAAAGAAAATGAAAAAAAGAAAGGATGAAAGAAGAAGAAAGAACACAGGAACCCACATCTTCCCCTCAGGCACTTGTCAGTACTTAGTAAAGGTGATGATACAAGGACAGCAAATCCACTTTCTTATTCTGCTATATTAAAAGTTTATGAGTGACAATATGTGTTTTCAGTTCTCTTTTGGGATGGCTAATGAAACATGATGTTGATTGCAGTAGCATTGCATTAAGCTATAGAAGACTCTTCGTGTGTTTTGATAAGTTTGAGTTTTGATGTCTTCTCAAACCTGCAGGATTATGATACTCTTAATTTCCTGTAACACTTCATCCAGCCTCAGTAGGAAAGAACCATGAATTGCTTTTGTCATTATGGCATTTCATGTTTAAATTCATTTAATTAGAATATACGTTTATTTTTACTGAGGTGCTGGAGATTGTCCTTTCCCCCCCTTTCTGTCTGCCATCTCCTCAGTTTAGAAATTAAAAATATTTTCTTGTAATTATCATGACCGATTTGTATCTTAATTGTACCAGGCACCTTTAGATTACCACAGCCTGGCCAGATGCTTCTAGAGGTGTACTGAGATACCTTTGCTTTAGGATTAGATCGTTTTGTTACAGTAGAACTTAATACTAATTTCCTATTTAGTAAAACACCGGCAATGTGCAGCCATCAGCTTCTGAAGGAGAAAAAGGGAACTGAAGGTGGAGCTGGAGGCAGAGTGCTCATCTGCCCCTGCAGACCTGGTGTGGGGACAGGGAGTTGCTGGAGGAATGGGACTGGTGGAGTGGGATGGGGACTGTCAAGCTCCAGGCACTGGGGACCCTTGTGGTTAATGGAAACTGAGTACAGTGCCATTTGATTTGTTCTCGGGAAGGTCTGGAGGTGACCACTGACTTAATGGAGAGCTTCTGAGGCAGAGAGGACGTGGGTCTTGTTCTGCAGATTATCAGTGGGAAATCTTATCATCAGGGACTGCAAAGAACCTTCCTTCCAAGTTGTCATGCTTGCTTTTATATAGACTGTTTAATGTGAGTCCTCAGACTTGTCAGAGAAATTCAGGTAATGTTTCTTTGGTCTTGTTTAGCTAAGAAAATTATTTGGATACTTGTTTTAGTTTCTTATTAAATAGCATGTCAAACTAAAATAAGGAATAATAAATAGAGATGATAGCAAAATAAGGGATTATAACATGATTTTTGGAAGTTTTACATAACATATATAAAATTGGTAATTTTTGCCTTGCTACACTTTCTAGACTGCTGTCCTCTCTACACTAGGTTTGAATGGAAAACAAGTCATAATGTCATCATCTCCACGTAATTCTATTACTAAATTGTCAGAACATAGTCATATTTCTAGCAGCAATGACTCAACTCCATTTCCACCTCCACATGGATCAGCATTGACCTTGACATTCTTGGTCAGTGCTCATGTAGAGATGGCTTGGCAGGCACAGGTGCCAAGCTGTGGAATATAATTTCCTGACAATGTATGGTATCTGGGTGTGTAATTGGCTTCTGGGCTGTCCCTGCACAGCTATAGAGCCCTTTCCTGAGCCTCTCAGCTGGTAGTTTTTAATGACCAGGAAACCATGAACCATCTGCTTGTAGAGAACTCTGGAACCACGCAACTGTTGCTGGTTTTATACATTTTGTATTATCCTCTCAAAAGCATTTTAAGCAAGATCTATTATCTAATTTTTTAAATGGACTATCAGACTAAGTGTGGAGTTTTTAATTAATGGCAAAGGTGGAATCATTATCATGCAAGAGAACACTAAAAGCAAAATTCTGTAAGCAGAGTCCGAAAGTAAAATCTCCAGTCACAAGTGTTTTAGGCTAAATCGTGTCCCTGGGGATGAGATGGTGCAGTAAAGTAACGGATGTTGAAGATCTCCTCCTTTCTCCTTTGTACTTGTTGCTTTGTCCATTAACGTCTGGGCAGCTGCCCATTTGGCCATTAATGACTTTCCTGTGTAGGTGTGCAGGAAAGCATTTGGAGCAGGTAGAGCTCTGCCTCTGTTTCTACATATGCTACCCAGCACAGGCGTACCAGCATGGGAGGGGAAACAGGATGCACCAGAAAATGTCTGGAGCATGTGGAGCTCCACACGTGAGCCACATCAGTGTGCAAGAGCTGCGTTGGCAGCACAGCTCTGTGTGTCTGTCTTGGGGCACATTAAACCTCACAGTTTTGTTATCACATATTCTGCCTCTGTGAGAAGCAAGTAGCTATTGTTTCCAAGCAGGAAAGGACTACTGGAGAAAGAGCAGCCTTATACCAAGCTTTGCTGCTGTTATAGGCACTGTTCCTCAGGATGGCTGCTAGGATGCAGGACTTACTTGTCTAAAGCCTATTTCCACTGAAAGTTTAGCTTGCTCTGGAGCAAACTCGCTCTCCAGAGGGGAAAGACCCCCATGGTTAAAGGATAATTCATGATGTACCTCCTTAAGAAAAACTTTAATGTAACTGCAAAAGGTTTAGGTCAACATAGTCTGCAAGGTTAGGCTTTTAAAGGTGCTTTTGTCTGTTCAACTATTGTGCATAAACTTTTCACTCCCCTCATTCCTCCATGTCCCTCATGGAGGGAGATTTGGAGTGCATGTGAGACATTTTTAACTTGTACTGTTTAGTGATATCAGAAATGCACAACCTAGAGAAATGGATAAAACTTTGTGCTAAATGAAACGCATGCCTGTCAATGTATGAACATCTTCTTTGCTTAATGTCTTATTATATGTCTTAATGATGTTTTATTAATTATGCAGGGTTTTCAAATGTCATCTTAAACTCCTGTAATTCATACGTGGGAAAAGTTGAGGAAAAAATAGTGGTATACTGATGTTGTGTCTTCACAGAGATAGTAATAAGACAGTAACAGATGTGCCAGATTTGCTTTCTTTGTCAAGTGTGCTACTCTTCAGTGTTTTTTATTTCACAGTGTTAACAGTGAAACTCCCTCAAGTCAGCAAAATGTGGCTCCTAAGGGCATTTTTGGGATCTAGGTAATGAGAAAGGCTCAGTGCCTACATTAATGTGATATTTCCACCTACTACCCTGGGTCTTCCAGTAGTAAATCCAGGCTCAGTATCATTTTCATCGGAATCTATAAAACAACACACCGAAACAAATCCAGCCTGCTTATTGATCAAAGCCGGAGCCTCTTCTGTCTTGTTTTGGCAGTTATTTTCTCATATTCTTGTCCTAAATGAGCTGCTTTATCTGAGTCACAGACATGGTTGCATTTTTTTTTTTTAAGAAGGTATCATTACAAAGACATTGCTGAAAAACATTCCTATCTGCTTCTTGCTGCTAGTGACACTCTTAAAGGGTGAAATATTGATGAAGACTAGTGAATTCGGCAGCTAATCAAACACTTAAACATGTTTTTTCAACAATTCTGTATGTTTTGGACAGATAGCAATTTGTTTCTTTCATCAAGGACCCACAGCAATATAATTTACATGTTCAAAATCCATGTCCTACATTTTTTTCTTTTCTGTTTTGTAAGTAGCAACATAGAGAGATGCAGATCAACCACGAGGGTTGAAATTAGTACCTAATGCAGAAGCTTTTTTTGGTTTTCTTGTTCTTGTGGAAACAGTTCCTAGTCTTTTGTGATAATTTAATAGGTTAAAATCTCAGGAGTGCCTACTTTATTTCTAGGACAATCTGTAAGAGAAAATAAACTGGCTCCAACCACTAAGGTTTGGTTATGTGAGCCACCAAGGAATTTGTACTTAAGTAGGGCACTAGTGCTACATACTCATTTCCTTCCATCACCCTAATGCATTATACAAGTTGCATGTATGGAAATACTGATCTGTCAGTGAATTCCCTTGACTTTCAGGGGCAGCAGAGGCTTTCCATGTCTCAGGGGGATGCTCTGGAAGTGTTCTGGGCTTAACATAGCATCCTCTTGTTACAGAGGATGGCATTCTCTGGAGTAGACAGCCAACATCAGTTTTCTGCTGTACACCCTGCACTGGAAATGTCTGCCCATTTCCATCAACAGATTGAAATGGGGTGAGACAAGGCAGGTACATGGGTTTTTAAAGTATGGTTTTAATTTTAGGTTCCAGAAAATTCCTTGTAAATAGATGGAGCTGTATCTACATGCCTGTGCTCGATGGTCCACGTCTGAACTGAAGTCACTGCAATGCTTTTTTTCCTTAGAGCTACCGGTTATGCAAACTGAAGCTTTACCTTAGTAGGGATTAGAATTTTTCATGTTTAGCTCAAACCATTTAATGGAAAGTGATCTATTTGGAGAGGGAAGGGAAAAAACCAGCAATATCAAACCCCCCTTTAAAGACAAGCATCTTATTTTAGCGCTGTGCCTTTCATAAATCCTAAAGGTTATTTTGTTTCTGCCAAGACTGTTTTGTTTAAAATCAGCTTATGTTTCGAATACAATCAGGAGGAGGAGGAGGAACTAGATTAAATAATTTTCTTATGCTTCTAGTAGTTGTTCCTTACTTTATTACTTGCCAAAGTGCCAGAACTGACAAATTATCCAATAACACAAAACTAAAGGCAACATTGCAGTCATTGTAAAGCTGGATCAGTTTATAAAGTATCCTTGCTGTGTTTCATGAAATGAATAACTAATATTCAGCAAACCTGTTGCAGATTCTTTTCCCCTTCTTCCTCTTCTTTTTCTTTCTGGCACTAAAAGAAGCAGAAAGTTAGGCATTTATTTACTTGTCAAAAGAGAAGAAATTCTTCAGAGAGAAAAATTGTCTGCTACCTAAACCTTTTCAGGATGTGAGTGGAAATTCATTGGATTTCCAGTGTCCTGCCACCCTCTGGGTAGCTGTATTCTTTGCAGGTTAGGGGAGAGGGGAGGCAGGGCAAAGGGTTGTTGCACTGTAATAATTTTTGTCTGAAGGGCAATACTGAAATTTACTTGGTGAATTACTAAGTGCTATATATTGAATTATAAGGAACAGTTGATTTAATATTAAGCTTAGAATTTGCTGAAGGCTGTTGTAGGAAAACGTGATACATCAGAGCTGCCAGTTACAGCTTTCTGGCATTTTCTTGTTTAGTTTTCTTTTTACATTGTGAACTGCAGACACAGGCTGCTGTCTCCTGCATGTAGGTGTGCACGCATGATGTGGCTTGTTGTGCTGCAAAGAGTGCCCCAGAGACAGTGGTGTTCCTGTGGAATTTGGTGCCTATAGGAGCAAATCGGTTATGAGAAACAGTAAAGGTGGCAGGCAATGCTCTGCACAGAGAGCTTTGTGGATGAGTGTTTTATGTCCAATAACTTGTGCTTGGGGCAGACTAAGCAGAGTGCTCCACACAGAGCACTGCAAGAGCCCCACTTATGCTGGAAGGAAGCAGTATTAAGTCATGCTTTTATGTATACATATATATATGCACACCTTAAAAGCTGAAGTATAGCCAAGTGTGTGCATTAACGCAGGTACACTGCTTCCCAAATAAAGCTGTCCTGAGCTTGACGATTTGTACTCAGGACAAGGCAAATCTGCACTATTTGAACTGCTCTCCAAAACCTTTTCTCCCACCTCCTGCTTTAATCCCAGGAATGTAGAGGGCGTGCAAATAACCCTACAGTACTTTATTTGGCTCCATAGCAAAAATAGTCACATTCTAGCCCAGCACTATGCGATTTAATAATTAAGAAATATTTTATGGTGTAGATATCAGGAAGAAAGACCAAGTGCAGGTCATGTGGAAAGAACTCCAAAATCTGTATCTAAGTTAATTTGATACTGGTCCCTGCAGCCTGTTCCCCTTATGTCATGAAGCACGGTCAGCAGGATGTCATCTTTATGACAAGTTTCAGCAGACACTATGTCCTGAACATGCATTTAATGCCTGGCATAGGACGAGGCAACCTGATCCCACCTAATTCCATGCAGCTGCAGTTTGTTTTAGCCTCTTGATTCCCAGGAGCAGGAGGTAATTGAAGTCACTCTACCATGTGCCACTAAAGGATCATCCAAATCTTTGGCTGATCCTCTCTGTTTCTTTTTTAAGGTGTAACTGGCATTTTACAGTGCCATTTATGTGCCAGGTCACCCCTCAATGCTTTTATGATGATGTCTACATACCAAGGTACCTAAATTAATTCTGAGTGTGCTTGCCTACAAAGAAGTATTGTTGCAGTGCTAATTAATCTGTCCGTAACAGTTTGTATGTCCCAGTTTGCAACAAAACCAATCAACCAAGTTACTTCTCATACTGAAACCATATGGTGATGGAGATGTGAGTGCTTCCAGGGCTACCTTTGCATTGTGCCAGCATCTACAGTGTATGTGACTTTATGCCAGCTCTCACCTTTAGTTACAATAAGAGCTGCGAGACACAAAATAAAAAGAGCCTGTAAGTCGTTATATGCGGTCATTTATATTTAGTGCCTACTTGTGGGATGGGTGGGAAACTGGCACAGGATAATTAGGTATGGTTTATGTTAGAAGAAGAACTATTCTGTAGGACTGGAGTTATTAGGGTTCATTAGGACCAGTTTTGAGACTGGTACAGAAAAAGATATAAATGTCTGGGAGGGCTGCAGTAGTAAAATAACATGAATAATAATAAAAAGTACAAGATTATGCACTTAGGGACTTAGAAATGAAAAATTTCTTCCATAACTTGAAAATTACTTTTTTAGATGACAGAGGAAGAGAAGGACTTTTAATGTCCTTGCAGATCTTTTCTTGTAAACCAGAACTTGGTGCAGCTTTGCAAACCATTGCATGTAGGATGCTGTTTACAATTCTGGTCACAATTGTTCAAAATGAATGTTAATCAGAACAGGTGTAGAAAAGGCCTTTCCATCTTCCCCATCATCATCACATCCTGTCTGTCAACAGGATCATGAAAGGACTCAGTTGAAACAGCCCAGCAGTTCAAAGTTGGAGGAGAGATCAACTTGTTTTCTGCAAAGGTGTTGGCATGAAATAGAGGAAGGTGACTACAAAACCAAAAGAATAGTAACATGCAGTCAGATCAGCATAAATTTCTTTTGAGTAAATTAAGACCAAAATGCACTAAAGGATGAGGACCTGGAGCCCCCATTCTCTGGGAACAGACCATGCAATGAACCTCATCAGCTGCAGCTTGGAGACAGTTGAGTGTCATGATTGCCTGTGCTGGCAAGGGACTGTGATCCAGCCGGGAGTTGTACTCTCCATTGATTTTGAAGCTAGGATGTGCTTTTGAACGGCCTGACCTGCAGTTTTGGTGCTTAACAATACTGCAGACTGTCCATATGTCTGTCTGACCCCTTTATTGGCAGCATGGATGGTTTCCTAATTAGGAGAGGTGTGATTTGTTTTCTCCACATGGAATGAAAAGCAGATAGGACAAAATTGAATTAGAAAACCTTAAAGTGTCTTCAGAGACTGCAGCACTGGAAGGGGAGGGCAAAGCATTGAGCATCAGGCAGGTTGAGGGTATTTTGAGGTTGTGGTGAGAGCCAAATGTTTCCAGGGCTCTGGGAAGAAATCAAGAAGGTGTTGGCTGATAATAGCTTGGCATGTGAGCAGAAATTCTAACAAGTTCCCTTTTAAACCTGTGCAAGGCTAGAACCACCCCTCAAAGTGGCCCATACCCCCAACTAAATCTGCTGTTTTCCTTTCAGCATGTAATATCACAGCAGTCTGATTGCTATCCCACAGCATTTTCATTATGCTGTACAAGAAAGGAAAAATTTACTGACAATTAGCTGAACTCCACAGTCTTCTCTTAAGTAGAACCCCATTGCCTTTACTGGGAGCATTTCCTAGGATTGAATTCTGACTTTTCCCCCACATACTGTTTGGGAAAGGGATGAACAGAGCCCCTGTGTGACCCCAGAACAGTGCCAGAAGAAATGATTTTTTTCTTTCTTGTTACTGTATGCACTTAGAAATATTTTTAGAGAATATGTTATTTCGATGAGTATGTATCACACCTGTCAATACATTCGATTAAAGCAAGACTTACCATCAGCAATGATGTGGATAAACAGGTATAAGAGCAACACCATATAAGTGACTGGGAAGATCAATTCAATGATGATTTTAACTTCTACAGTACTGTGAGGTTTTCTTATATTTTGTGGTGTACATTTCAGTGCATAATGCAAAGAAAGCACTTGATCAACCAGCACTGCTTCATCCAGCTGAGAAAAACTATGAAGTGAAGGAGTAGGCAAATACCTGGATAAAATGGTGAGCATTATGTCTGTTACTGTAGAGTAAGACTCAAATACTCTTTGAGGATCTAGCTACAACACTCATCCAATAAGTCTGTGAGTGACAGCTCTCCAGATCCTGATGTCTGGCACAGCTTGGATTTCTTGCCTGACGGGAATTTCTGTAGGTTATATAAGCCTTTTTGCTGATAACTTGTGAAGTAGGGAAATACCTGAACTCCACAAGAAGCAAGCAGATGATCCTGCACAGGTACCTAACAGCAATAATTTTTAACAAAGATCTGGATTCCTACATCCTGGGAATGGCTGGGAGGGCTCAGAGAGGGACCCTGCACGTCTAGAATAAGGTTCATTCAATCTCTGAACTGTCTGTAAAGTTGTACAATACCCAGGGAATTAAAGCAAATTTTGTTTTTAAGCACTGACCTCTATTTTATTCTTACCCTTGGGAAGCAGTGAACTGCCTATCTGCTGCAGAGCTTCGAAGGTGAGCAGGGGGACACGTGTGGATTTTGCTTTCACTGCGCCAAGGGGCTAGGGATTGGCCAAGGCAGCTCCTGCTGTGGGGGGAACAAGGGCAGCTGCAGCCCATACTTTGGCCAGTGAGGCAGGCAGGAACAACCATTGATCTGCTGCTCCCAGCTTTGGCAGGCAGCTGTTTTGTCAGTGCAGGTGGTAGCCCTGGCAGAGGCACAAGGAGGTGGTGAGGACCTTCGTGTCTGTTTATGTCTTGCTTCTTAGAGCAATTGGGTTGAGCAAGGTCCTAGATATGATCCTGAGACAGGTAACTTATCCCTCTCGTTATCTAACAGAGCATCTTTTCAAATCAAGTAGGGTGGACGTAATCCGGATGGCTGTGACCATTTCTGCAAGCACTGGGGATTCCATCATTGGGGGTAGGTTTTGCAGAGGTAAGGCACACATTGATTCATTCTTGATGCTTTGATAACCTGTCAGCTGCCATGAAAGCCTGGGACAGAAACATCTGTGTTTGAAATGCTGATGCTGCTGGCTGAGACAGATGTCTGGCAATCTCTGACAGCCACGGCATCACTGGGACCGTGTCCCCATGCCAGTCGGTGTCGTACGTGGGGAGATCTGTGCAGCTCCCATTGCCTGATTAATTCTGGTATTTTCTACTCTTGGAATGTAGCACTTTTTGCCTTTTATTTTGTCACTGCACTTTATTACCATACCTCATCCCTCCAGGCATTCCTCCACTATGCATTTTTCATTACTCTTGTAGCTGTATTATATTTTTCTCTTCCATCTCCATCTCCTCACTCTGCTTCACTTGGGGCTTTGCCCTGGCCAGGAGATGTGCTGAGCCACCGAGTCCTGGGGTGAGCTGGGCTTTTCCCCCTGAGGAAAGATGAGCTCAGCTGGGCTGAAGCCTCAGGCAACCAGCAGATCCTTAAAACAGCTTTTCATCCACCACAAAGGAAGGTCCAGCCATTACCAGGTTGGGTACCAGATTCAGCTCTATTGCGGGAGGGACAGCAACACTGCAGTAGATGTCAGGGCAGTTGTAGTATAAATTTAATCTCTAGTTAGGAAGGGTGAATAACAATACTTTTTTAAATAAATCTGGGTCTAAAAAAAGAGAAAAAGAAACAAAACCGTGCTCTTACTTCTGATTTGTTTTTCACCTGACGTTAGAAAGAATGAACTATTTCCACTCCAATGAGTTAAAATGCATTTGTCTTTTCATTAGTTTAAATTTGCAGGAAGAAAAATCTTTTTGTTAATCAAAGAGGCATTTGCAAGCATCAGGATTTAGAAAATAGTTGTTTTCCCGTGCTACCAGGCCCTGTGTCGTTTCCTCTCCTTGTTTTCAAGTCCAAAACTGACAGGAAGGTCAACATGACCATGGCTTAAAGATTGGGACCGTGAATTTGACAAATGCTGCAGCCTCACACAAATTTACTGCCATGAATAATTTCTTTTTCTTCCAACAAGACCACTTCTGGAGGAGGAGGGAAGAGGGTGACCCATGGAGCCCTTCTAAAAGACACTTTGATAACTCAAGTTTTTTCACTCCAGCAGTGCTATTTGTTTGTGTGCTTGATGTTTGTCTTACGTTTTTGTGCCACCTACTACAGCTCTCTCTGATTGAATCACTGCTGCCGTTGTCATTTCTCTGTTCCTTGACTTTTTCCAGTGAACTGAAAATACTCTTGTTCTTGTTTGCTATTGATCAGATAATTCACAGGTCTGAGCTGGTCTGACATACCCAGTACTGCAGGTTGAATCACTGGAAAACAAGCACATATAAGGAGTAATTTATGCTTTTCCCCCTGTACTTACACAAAGTTTTAATATTTGCAGTACATTTTTGATGTGTTACAATTGACAGTAATTGCATTACAAAGTGCATGGCATGTATTTCCAGGGTATCTGAGAAAGCAAAGCAACTAGTAATTCTTTTGCAAGTACTCAGCCCTGTTCTTTGCCCCTTCAAAAAACCCTCTGTTGTGGATAAAACAATGGGTTTGCAACTGGTGTCTGAACACTTTCAAGACCTTTAAGAACATTTTCACTATTTCAGTTCTCAAGAGAAGGAGCAGTCATTTTTCAGTCTTAGTGGAGATAAATTTATGCTTTCCATGAAGGCTTTTCTTTAGCTCTTGCCTTCCTTGACTGGTTTGGTACAGAAATTTTAGATAGCTGCAGGCAAAGGGATGCTGTGCCTCGAGAAGCTCTTCCCCAGCACTGGTTGTGGTTCTCCCCTTAGGGTGCATGGGCTTTTTTCTTCAGCATGATAGGAAAATCTAAACTAGCAGCCATTAAATCCTCATTTGGATATTTCCCAGTCAAACATTTTTCTCCCTGAGTGCTGCAGTTGTTAACTGGTGATGTGGGTGAAATTTGGGTATTTAATAGGCAGCTAACTGCAGCCCTGTGTAAGGAACTGCACCATCTTCTTTTTTGCTTTTCCCCCAGAATATCCAAATGTAATGTCAGTCCACAGTAGCTAAATAATAGTGAACAACTGATGCATATGTCACTGTCCTTGAACATAATTATTAAACCTATGTGGTTCAGATTCTGTGAGAAGGGCAGAACATAACACCCTCAATGGACTACAACAAACATGTCTTAAGCAACCATAAATATATTGAAAGCAATGCAGAATTTCATCATTAGAGGTGGCGAGTGGAGTTACTTTCAGCAAAATCTTACTCCAAAAAAAGACTGAGGGCATTAAATCCTTTTGAAGAGGGGATCATACTGGAAAGACAGAGCTGTTCTTTTGAAGTTTAGGGAAACCTCCCACTGTGGTTCATCCCCAGAATCCAGCAGTAGGATGTAGCACCCACACAAGAGATTCACCCCTCCAGCACATTGCCTGGAGCTTGTGAAGAGTTAAATAACAGTGATTGAGTTGTGGTTATTTTACTTATTTACCTTTAAGACAGGTGTGTCTTCTCCTTAAGATACGGCAGAAAAGCTTTTGGAAACTTTTAATGGCTCTCAGTATTTTGTAATGGGCTGGATCCAGGTTATCTGGTGAGCTTAGGCTGTGTCTTTCTCCCTTGGTGAGCTTTGAGTGTCAGTGTGCAGCTTCCAGCCTGCCTGCTTGGCAAGAGGAATGAACCAGCGACACAGTTGCTCCAGGCTTTCATCAAAACTGAAGTCCATGAAGTTTTGGAGGTGAGTTTGGGTGTGTTTGCATGAAAACTCAACTGAGTTCAGAAGTGTTTGCTCCTGTCCAGCTGGCCACCTGCCCTGCTCAGCACAGAACCCCCAGGAGCTTCGCCAAAGGCTGCTGGAGCATCTGAAGGCAGTGAGGTTTCTGTCAACAGGGAGTAGGTGGATTAGCTTGACCTTAGAGTTTGAACTATTGATTAGTTCAGGTGATCGTTCAAACCAATCTCTGAGTTATTTCTCTGTATGAGATATTGTAAATAACAGAGTGAATTTATAACCTTTTCCAACTTTTCATGCAACATCCACCGTGACAAAAGTATTTCTTTTTACTTACACCATTATTACCACCCAGATTAATACAAAGATACAAAATTATGAAATTGCTTGCTTCTACAATTAAGCTGCATTTTTACTGCATGATTTATACATCTGTGACAAGGAGACCCTTCTAATAAAGGGTTTTTCTAAATGAATTTGCATCAGTTTCATAGGTCATACTCCTCACGTCAATTCTTCTGTCTGCCATTTGCTATGGCTATTAAACACCTCTAAAACTGAAGTGTGATTATTCAGAAATCACTTCGTAAAACATTATATGCCATCCGCTATTGTTTTTTTCTTTATGTCTCACACTAGGCAAGAGAAACTGCTGAGTTTGAGCTAGCAATGGAAAGTTCATTATGGATAATTGTTGATTAGATAGGAAAGTGAATTATAGAAGAGAGATCAGAAACATCTAATTGTCTTCACCATGGACACAATGCTTTATAGATGGAAGGGGAGTGCAGTATCACTGGTGGCACTGAGATTACTAGTAGATGTCTTGCTAATGCAGGCTGACAAATACAGGGCAAACTGTAGAATATTTCACTACACTTACAAAGTACATTTTCTTTGTTCAACTTCTGGAAGATGAATGAATTAATGGTAAATTGTATTTTTAGAGAAAAACTTTATTGGTGATAATGTAGGATGGGTGTTTTGCTGGGGAGGATGGTGGGGTTTTGACTATCTGGATAAACAGTCTTAAATCATTTATAAGATTTACTTCAGGTTGATCTCCTGATACTACTGATCCAATGACAGGTGCCTTATCCCTATCCTAGGTAAGGCACAGTGGCAGATGCCATCGCACATGTCTCAAAAAGAGGCCAGCTTGTGGGAAATTCTTTTATGGAGCAGGTGGTCCTTCCTGAGGAGTGTCAGAATGATAGGAAATTATAGTTGCAACCATTTTTTTTTTTCTTAGAATAATGAAATGCTGAAATAGCATCACTAGCCTCAGTTGTGTCAGTATTGCTATTTGACTTGCTTTGAACAAAAATACTTGTGTGTAGAATGGTATTACATCATCTGATGGAAGTGAAAGTTGAGAAAGTAGGGATCTGGGAAATTATTTTATTGCTTGGAGTCAGATGGCAGCTGATAGAGGAAAAAGGAAAGAATTAGATGCAAAACATGCATTTAGGAGAGAAGGTAAAGAAACTCACTTTCTGTGCCTTTATGTAACTAAAATCAACCGTTCAAGAAATAACAATTATGGATATTGTAAGCCAGAAGAGGCCATGTCCTCTTCCCATAAGCAGTGCATGTAAATGGGGAAAAGAAAAGGCCTATCAGTAAAAGAATGAAAATGTCAAGAAAATTAAGGTGCCTGTGGAGACTTTAAGAGTTAACCTAAAAGACAAAATGTTCTACCCAAGCTAGTGCACAAGGTTAAACCTGTACGTTTTTCTTTCCCCCCAAAGTCTGCTTTTTCCAAGCCTCATTAACTATTTTGCTGAACATTACAATCATTACTCTTCTGCCAGGTTATATCACATTTTTCAGCCTTTTAGGTACAGACCTTAGAATTATTGATCAAATGAATCATACTGACTTTGGTGCTGGCTGCTGCTGGAACACTTCTGTAGAAACCAGGATGTTGGCTAAATACCAAACTTTTTTTTCCCCTGAATATTTTTTCAGTAAGGGAGTATTTTTCCACATGGAAAAAGCAGCAGCACAGGGGCATTGCTTCTTTGCGGTTTCTATGGTACTGCACGATGTTTAAAGCACCTAATGGCAATGATGCACCAAAAAAAAACCCAAGCAGATATAATTTCTTCGTTGTTACTGAAAATAATCAGATCTCTATACCATAGAGACATTCTGTACTCAATACCTGGAGCTTGTGACATTATTTTGGCGTTTCATTTCCTAACTGGGATCTTCGGGCATGCAATGGGAGGAGTATGAACAGGTTTGACTGATTTCTTGGAGTTGTAACCTCAAAAAAAGGGTTTATTTTAATCACCCATTTGGACCGACAAATTCAGTATTGATTACAGGTCTATAATGCTTATAATGCTACCACAGAAGTAACAGAAGCAGGTAGGCGTTGGTCATGCCTTTCTGCCATGTTTTGTGAATGCCAAAATGCTAAGATATTTGTATGAACAAATGATTTTGACTGAGCTACATTAAAAATCCTGCTTTAGCTGCCAGGGGGCACATGTGTGCATTGCATGAGGTGCTTTGGATTGCTGTCGTGTAATCAGGATTATGGTACTTAAAGAATGGGCCTAGAGTTTATCCAGCACACAAATTCTTAGTATAATTTGAAATTTAGAACAAGCAGGCAGCCAGATGCTATTCTCTCTCAGGCTAGATGTAGAAGTGATAAAGTGAAATCATTGATGAAATCTACAGCAGGCAGAGGTGTGAAAAGTTATCCTATTCCCAATATGTGTGTCCTAATTACAAAGTTGTTCACAAATCTCAATCAGCTTCCATAAGAGACATGACAATATGATAAACTAATTAAAACTAAGATATTAAAGATTCCCAAGAACCCGTTAAGCCTAAAATGAGACATAGGAATGGATAGTTCAATCCTGAACAACTCAGCTCTGATCTCAAATTAGATCCAGAATTATATTCTGAAGAAATGTAGGGCTTGATGCTAAGAAGTTGTCCAGGGGCAGTGTTGAAAACAAACTCTATTTATTAAAATGAGTGTTAAGAGAAGACTTGAAGGATCATATCTGTAGAACTAAATATTGTTTTTATTTTCATCGCATTAGTGCCTGCAGGACCAGCAGAGTTTGCAACCGTACTGCATTTGTGCTGAGAGGATAGGAACAATCTCCTCTTGCTTGGAAGAACCTGAAACCCAGACAAGGCAGGGGAAGAAGAGATGCTACCTGCCTTACTCATATTTCTAAGTGCTAGAGGGAATTTGTAACGAAGTTAGAAACAAAATGTTTGGAGTCTCAAAGTAGTGTTTGAACATCAGGTTTCTTTGTCTTCTGTCTCAAGAACTTCACATCTGTTTTTCTGTTCCACCTGCCAGAGGAACCTTCTCCCTTCCCTTGGGATCCCAGAGGCTACATGACATCAACCCTAGACAAGAATACAAGAGAATCCCCCAAATAATATTAATTACATGTGTTCTTTTTATTAATTATTAGATAAAATGCAATGATCTTTAAAAATACCAAATAAGCTAATCATGTTGCAAGCGCTTTTTCTTTTGGGTTTAAGGAATTAAATGCATAATCCATGAGTTTAGCAACTCCCAGCACTAAACTGGGATTACAAAACTGCATATGGATATTCAATTTACCACAAAATATTCATTGGCAATGGACTTAAGGCAACATATTTTGGCAGATGCTGTTGCTCTCTGTAAGGTTCAAGAGAAATGAGCTGTATGATTTATTTAGTAGAAAAATATTTTGATAGAATATTCATCAGAATTTCCCACTGTGCTTCTGTTTTGTTTTGAAGACTAAAAAGACTGAAATAGTTAATAATTTTGAATAAAATTAACTTTTTTTAGCAAAGCAAACAACAACAAAAAAAGCTGCTGTGATTCTCTTGCAGCTTTCCAAAACAATTAGGCGGTAATGACTGCTGAAGAGATTTTCATGTCGTTTCAAACACTGGTTGGAACAATTGGAAGCTACAAATTTTTCTCATTGTGACTTTATTATCTGAAAGGAAATGACTAATTTGGAGTTTGTTATTATTGTTTTATAGTCCATGAAATATAAATATATAAGTAAACATCTCCATGATCTCCATGAATTTAAATATATAAAATACATAATGTGAAATAGTTAAAAATTAAGTAGTTCTTCAGCTGAGGCTGAGCCAGGCTCAATTATAAC
>JBCJKH010032176.1:0-23938 GCA_039877255.1 Loriculus beryllinus
AGACAAAATCATTCTATAGCACTGCTTAAGTGGTGATTGTGACAAGATTTTCAGGTATTTGTAAAGACTATGATATGATGCCAAAAATAATATTTCTAATATCTGCTGACTGAACATGGGTAAGATTGATAGTGTTTGGCAGATGGCAGCCTAATCAGTTCCCACCATCTGTCCCCTTGCAGCAGCTGCCACCAGGAGCACCTGCACAGGCAAGGGTCTGCAGTCTGCTCAGCAGTAGCCCGTGGGCAGCAGGGAAACTGGAGTCAGCACTTTCCTTGCAGTCCTTCCTATTCTCCAGGCACTTAACAGGAAGGAATCTGGTTTGGTTCCTTACAACATTTGTCTGGCAGTACAAGAGCACCTCTGTTCTTCCTCTTTGCAGCAGTCAAAACAACTGGTGGTTTTCAGCCCAGTTCCTGTGGCAGCTTCTAAAAAGACCAAGATAAAACATCATGGTCCTTTGAAAGCAAACTTGAAGAGGCTGGTTCACAAAATCTGAAATCTTAGATCTCATTATAAAAACTATTAACAGATAAAATCTTGACTTGGTTAAACTCAAGCTACCCAGCTACCTTCTCCTGGGATTCTTTTGCTACCTAATGACTACACAAAGGACCTGAGACAAAAGCAAGCAATTACTTTTTCTCCCTTTTCTGGTGGGGGATTAGCAGATAGCAGCAACACATTTCTCAGCTACTACATCTTCCTTTTGCCCGGATGTTTAAAAGGAATGACAATGTTTAAAATAAAAGCATTAAATATTCATAGTAGAAAATCCATAAATCTAGGCATAATCCATGCAAAGGCCATTTTAGTGTTTGCTTTAACATGGACCTAAGAAAGCATTGAGTATCCCCTTGCTGCCTATATCAATACAGAAAACAGCTTCTGGAAAGACGTCACTAGCTTTGCCATGGAATTACATCTGCTATCTCACTGTGCCAGCCTGCAAATCTATGCAAGCTTTAGACATAGATTACTCAGAACAAACAAAATGCAGATTCTTTTAAGTACAGAGAAAACTTGGGAAGCAGCTTGCCATCTGACTCAAGACATCTCTCCACTGTACTGGCTCAAGAGCAGTGTACTGCCCCAGCACAGTTTGTGTGTTGCTTTGTTGGGGTTTTTTAACATTTATATTTTGCTAGTTTCTGTTCATGTTGAACTAAGTCCTCAGATTTTGGCTTCAACTATAACTTCTATTAAAACATCTAGGTCTAGTAAATGCAAGTATTGCAGCATAGCAACTTACAATGATAGCAACAGCAGCTTAGAGAAAGCAAACTATTTGTCCTATCCCAGTTTCCTTAAGTGATCATCTAAAAAGCATTAGCCCTGAGTAAGAGCAACTGAGTCACAAGCAGTCCTTCCACCTGGCTTTAAAACTGCTTTCCTCATAAGAAAAGGGCATTAGGAGACCTAATGAATATTTTAAAAGCTATACGGATTATTTCAGGTAAAACAGGGGTCTGACCAAGAAATGGAATATTTCAGAAAGGTTCTAGACTTGATCAGAGGATAAGGGTTTTTTGTTTGTATTTACTAGCTTAACTTCCACACAGTACCAATCCACAGAATAACTTCTCTTGGACGAGACCCACCATAAATATCTAATGCATTGGAAATAGGGCTCACTTTAGTTTGTAAATAAAGACTATAAAAGCAAAGTAGGGTACAAAACCAATTATAAAATACACTAGAATATATAAAAAATTAAACCTTATTAAAATATTATTCCTGGGCACTAATAACAGTTTTATAATTAATAACAAAACAGTTAACTGTACTAAGCAGTGTAACAAGTTAAATTTCTCTTTGTGTATAAGAATAATTATGTTCCATAACACTGGGGGAGGGAGGGTATTTTGTTTACCCTGAACTATAGACTACATAGCTTTTAGAGTTTCATATTCAGAAATATATTTGGTTGTATAGAATAATCCAATGAGTAACATCACTTTATCCAAGACTATAATTATAGTTATGAATTGGATGCAGTTCTGGTTTGCCATCACAGTAGTCAGGGCCACTTGAGCCATTTAACAAGTAAGTGAGCACTGAGGAAAATAAAAACTTTATTTTTCAAAAATAAAGTGTAGTATAAACTGACAAAATAATTAAAGTTTATATTTTTAGTATGTAGTATTTTCTTCCCTAGCAATAAAACTACTCTATATGGAGTTATCACAGCATTTGAAAGGGCTATTTTGTTTTAGTGAGGAAAGACATTTAAGGCTGAATTAGACTGGGGTAGAGGGTAGTACTTAAAAATCAAAATCAGACCTTTTTTTTCCTTTTGTTGAAATAACCCTAACAGTTTAAGATTTTTAAGGTTCTAGTGGGCTACACAGAATCTTTCATTCCATTATGACATGCAGAGGTAGATACATCCCATGTTTCATGTTACCTTATTGTGTTATTCACAGATATGTTCACATCTCATATGGAAACCATTTCAGTACTGTCTGATTAATAACTTCACTACAACAATATTGATAGATGCAACAAAGTCCCAGTGTGATAAGCAATTTCATTTACATGCAATTCTTTTCAGGATTAATCAGTATATGAAAGATAAGGTTTCAGGGGTTAAGGAGAATATTTGGGAAGTTTTTCATAGACCACCAAATTAGTTCAGCTCACACTGAAACACTGGCTTTCTCCAGATCTCCAGCTTATTTAAATTTTTCTCTACTGCACATCCCAGCTTCCCTCTCCACCTTGGGGATACTGCTTAATACCTACTTTTGATATGTATAGAAATCAAGCATTACATTACTGCTAAGTATTCGTGTTGGATGAAAGAAGCCTGTAAGCAAGAAAAAAAGCCCCTCGCTTTCTTAAAAAATAAGCCTTACCTTCACAGATTAGGCATCCATGTTACAGTTGAACCTTACGTATTAATCATTTGTGAGCAAGGATATTCTACCAGATTATTCAGTATCATTTAGAAGCTGTTTAAACTCAACCCTGATGGATTAAAACTAAAGTTTATCATGACCTTCACTGACGCACCTGAAGGGTTTTTCATTAGTTATGAGTGCATCAAAAAAAGGAAAGTGAAAAAAGGAGAATTGGAAAATATCTTCCTAGCAGGTACTGTGCTATTTTTGATAGGTACAACTAAATCCACATACTGCGCTAGGGCAGACATGCCTTGCAAAGCAGTATCCAAAAAAGGTGAAACAGGAAAAGTACCCATATGTATGTCTAGCAAACTCAACTGATAGCTAAGAGCCTACAAAGAGGATGAGAGCAATGGGACTTATAGCTGTGGCGAAAGTGAAGATAAACTTTAAAATCTAGCACATACTGTAGTTCTCTTGTAGATACATTTCCTAAGACACTTGCCTTTGCTTTCTTTAAGATCTGTGCTGTAGATCTCACCAGTTTAGGACTTTGAAATTGCAATGCTTCCTCTTCATCACTAGAATATTTTCCAACACTGTTAAATGAAGTAAGCTCATTAGCAGTATCTTATACCTGAAGAAGCTGTGAAGTCCTGATGAGTTACTGCAGTAGAAACAATTTGTCTGGTATTGGGAACAGAAGCAGTCTGCCATGCCTTGTAACCCAAATATTGCAAACAAGCGCAATGTAGGCAGATAAAGAAATGTGACAAAGTATATCTCACATACTGTAGAAAATAAGGAGCAAGAAACTGCTCCCATCTCATAGATACACCACCAGATTGGCCGCTATCCTAAGTGAAGTTAGTAATAAAGACAACAGCTCCCAACAGCTGCTCACACTGTTTCTGTACACATTGGCATGTACAACAAACTTCCAAGTTACAGACTGCATTTCAGAACTGCTAACAGTTTCAACCCAGCAAAGCAGCTTAATATAAGGTCCAGCCACTCCCCAAAGGAAGGTGAAGTAGAAGTCAAGAGAGCACCTAAGACTAGAAGGGCATACCTTATTGTATCCAAGCAAGGCCAGCAGGAGACTGTAGACAGGTCAAACCAGGAGTCCACACCTTAAAGCAACATCACAAAAATTAGGTAGTACTATAGCCAGTCAGTCCACATGCTAAAGTCTAACTGTGCAGGAACCTTTACCAGACAAATATATGGCTGTAGAATCATAGAGTAAGAGTTAGAGTTGGAAAGGACCTTAAGAGCATCTAATTCCAACCTCCCTGCCATAGACAGGGACACCTCACACTAAACCGTCACCTAAGGCTCTGTCTGACCTGGCTTTGAACACTGACGTAGCCAAACTAAAATCCCACACTCATCCCACAAAAGCCATAGATAGTGAAAACCTCAGAGTTGAGCTTAAATAGTGCCTCCTGACCCATAGGTGTGGGTGGAGGCTTCAGGTGAGGCTTGTCAAGGCCATTAAAGGCTTATTGTCCACTCAGGGCCCTAACATTTGTTAGTGTCAACTGACTAGGATCTACCTTCAGGAGCCTAGGAGAAGCAGGAAAAGGAGAGATCTGGAGGGGTTTTCTTTCAAGGTAGGTATAGTCTGTCATTATTAGAAGCATCCAAAGATATGGAGACTAGGGTTAAAACAACAAAAATCTGCCCATTTATTATCTTATGTCCCCTCTCCGTTTCAGCTGGATGCCTAGCTCTAAAGGGAGCAAGAGTCAGTCTTTCTCTGTCTAATCTTTACCACTGGTGAAGATCAGTGACCATTACCCCTTGAAAAGGCCATGTGCTTAGGATTTCAAAATTTCTTTGCTTTTCCAGTGCCGTAGCATACTCCCCCACACACCTGGCCTTTATTTCCTATAACCCTACTCAAGCAACAACCACCAGTGGTGGTCAGAATGTATGCATCCGGTCACAATGGCTGCATCCAGCTTCAAGTAGATTGGGGGCAGACAGATACAATACAACAGCCAAAAGCTAATTTGAGCAATACATGCACCTAATCACAGTGCTGGTCAAAGTCCAACTCAAGCCAGGTTTAGAAAAAAATAAGATCTGTAGCTGATATGCAAATATGAATACAAGTCAATCATCATACTCTATAAATAGTGGTAGCCCAAGGCCTGTGCCACTCTCCTGCATGGCAGTGGGCTGTGCATCCTTATCTCGCTTTGAGTAGGCATGCCTCTCAAGGTTAGTCTCCAAGGCTGAGAGTATCCTTATCACATAGGATACTTGGTATGTGAATTAGGAATAAGTGCACTGAAACTCTGAAATCTTAGGTAGGTGATAGAAAAGATTGATAGTGCACATAAACTACTTTAGACATAAACTACTGGTAAGTCTGGATCCAGCCTCACCTCTGAGAAAAGACATCCCTTTGAGAAAGGATTTTAGAAAGAAATAGGGTCCTTTCTGAACCTCATGACTTAATGGGAGGGTCTCTCTGACAGTTTTTCTGACCCTGTCCTCTATGCAGTAAATAACCAAATGAACCTTGCCATCAAATCTTGTTAAACCATTGTCAAATTTACTATCAACTTTGTTAAACCCCTGCTTTATATCAATAAACATATTGCTGCTTCTTTCTTACAAGTGAAGTGTGCGTTTTCATCCATGACACTGACGTGCCTGCAGACAGGACAGACTAATTACAAATTTCTCAAGAGAACACTTGCTGTAGGCTCGTGGTAACAGAATCAGAATTTCATTCACTGGCCAACAGGCATTAAAATTTACTTCAGGCGCTAATGAAGTCCCTGCAATCCAAAAGCTAGCTCAAACTGCTTTTAGCCCCTAGTGAGAAACTTTTCCATCATGCCTATCTATATATCTATATAAACATTAACACAAGCATTTCCCACTTTATTTGCAAACTTTCACCTTTCCATCTCTGTCTACATCCAAACTTTCAACCTTAAGTTGTGTTTCACCTTTCTTTGCTCCCCTATAGTAGCATGTTTTGGTGAAGACTCACTTCACCTATACTATCCAGGTTGTCTGTCACCATTTTTGCTTGGCAACAAGAATGATAATCTATTAAAAACTGTACCAGTCTATAAAATTACTGCAGGTTTTTTTCTAATTCAATTAATATTGGTTCTCAATCCTAGCACAACTTATACTTGCCTTTTAGTACTGGTTTTAAATTGAATAAGTAAATTTACACTATTGGTGTGTAGCCTGACATTTTGTTCTTTCAGAAACCAAGCAATAGTGCCTCCTTAGTTTTTATGAATTCTAGTTGTAGTGTCATTCAAAAAGATCAGGAAAAGCTAGCAATTGCCTATTGCAAGGAAATATTGAAAAAACTGTCTTAATGGGAAGCCATCTGATATTTTAAAGTCCAGATCACCTCTGAAACTCTGAGACCCTTAACACTTGAAGATTTTACCTTTAATTTCAACTGCCTCATTTCAACCCTCCTGATGAATATTTTGAATGCTTCTTACCTCATAAAACCAACCCTTTTATTGATGTTTTTGTGACAGATTTTGCTTGGTCTAGAAGACCCATAACCTTTTTAAACTTTATTTTTTCAAAAAAGTGTGAAAGTGAGCTGGCATTTACATTCTGTTATTATATTTGGAAAACATGGTTGTATTTTAAACCATGTCATGGAGTGGAATTCAGAAATTTGAACCTTCATTTTAATTTGGAGAGGAAGAGTATATAGATAGGTTGAGAGGCAATATGAGAGAAAGAAATCATTTGTGATCTTGCAGGCCAGACTTTTATTTTCCATTGAACACAAATAGAATACGCTCATTTTCCATTCACTTTGTGGAACTTTTTGTACTGAAGATATTTATGTATTGCTCATTTCTCCAATCTTTTATAACTTCTCAACCATAACTGTAAACCAGACTAAAATTAACCATTTTCCAATTTGTCCTTCCATGTAAATGCTTGTTAGTTTTATTGATTGTATGACATAGAGTTTATATTGCCTTGGCAAACAGTTTATAAGGACTATAAAATAAGCCCTAGAATAGGCCATGAAAATGTTCCTGCAAGTCAAGCTTCATTGCCTACTAGAAAATGCACTTGTAATGTGCATTACATATATCCAAAACATAGGAGCACAATTTCTATAAACCTAGAATGACTTTAATGCTAAATTAACAATTGTTTGAATGGGAGACAGATTTAAAAATAAAGCAATGACCGGTTCAGATAGATACATGCTTTACAGAGCATATCTGACATTCCCATGGTTTTTACATTCCATTGTTCAAAACCACTATTTTACTTATTTATTCTCTGCTGTTATTTATTTATTTATTTATTTATTTATTGTATTTTGCTTTTGCTTTAAAATGAAGTGGGAGTGACAGAAGAGGGAAGGCAAAGTTGGCTACCTGGGAGTCATCCTTACTAGATTCAGATGATCCTCTTCTCAATTCTAATAAAAAAATAAAGGGCAAGCAATTTATTTATGATCTTCCCCTAGTACAAATTTCTTTCTACTTACACAGGTATGAGTAAGAAGTGCTATAATTTTGTTCATCTGTCTCCTAAAAACTGACCAGAGTGGTTCAGGAATACATATTCTAAAAGACAGACAGTCCACTCTAAACTCAGAAAGTTCCATGAACTTGTCAAATATTATCTTCATTAATCCTTCAACCGAAGTCACTACTTCTTTTGACTAACCTGAGCATGGCCCTGTCATCACAGATAACAGATAGAAGAGCATAGCTCTATAATGACACTTATTTCTCATTGCCCCTCTACACATTTGTCGACTTGACCTTAGCTGCAGTCATTTCTGCTGTGGTGTCCTCTACATATATAGATATTCTGTCTAGCCCTCTGACCACTGTGGTCAATTCACCACTTTCTTCAGATGTTTCAAACTAATGATCTGACATTGTCTGCCAATACTTCCTTCCCATTTCTTTTTGCTGTACAGTAACTCACACATTAAAACCCCTTTGATTCCCATTTTGATTTTTCTTTTTTTTCCATCCTTTTCCATCTAATCCTTGTTTTTCCTGTTATTTGATGTTTCAAACTTCCAATCTGTTGAGATTTGTCAATTGCATTTTCTACTTGAAACAGCCTGACTTTTTTCAAGCTATCTAGGCTTAAATAAGATCCACTAATTCTATCTCTTTTGCTGTTAACTGGAAACCCTCAGAATCTACAGGTAATATTTGGTGCCTCAGATTTTCTTTGGATTAGTTTCTGTGATGCAGATGCATAGGCTGAATAATATAAGGGAAAATAATTCTGTGAGTGCTAGATATGATTAAAAAAAAAAAAAAAGAAAGATAAAATCATGCAAACCAGCCTGAAGATGGTAGCGAGAGGGTATGAATCACTGACACAAGTATTTCTGCAACTGTCTCATTTCCTATGCAAAACTGGCAAAATGCATCCCCATTGGGACCAATACATTGCAAGAAGCCATTGTGATTTAGGCTGGATTTGAAGACATGGAATACATGTTTTCTCTTCTCTGCAAAGAGCAGCCAATGGCATTTAGGGCCACCAGTTAATGAAAGAACTTCAAAGGAGGTTGCAAAGGAAAGTTACTTAAAGAGAGAAGCAGTTAGAATGGAATTAAATTTTACTTTCAATAATTGTGCTGTTCCGTAGTTGTACTCTGCCTTTCTTTCAACCAGCCAAATTCTTATTCTTCAGATGCTTTTCCCTCCTGTTTTTATAACTGCCTTTCAGGGTGCACTCATTCCTGTCATTATTCTGGATGATGGTAAACAGTTTTCTGTTTCTGTCTATGATAAACTTCCCTGGACATCACTATACTGCTGTACTACTAGAAAAACACCTTTTTTATGCCATTGCAAATCACAGTTCTAAAGAGCAAATAATTTCAAACTGCATAATTACAAAATGATGCTCACATTTTCAATGTTAAATTTCAGATTTTTAAAGACCATTTGCTTATTTGTGCTATTAACCAGATAATGTTCCAGTAAAGTGCTGCAATATTGAAAAGTCAATGTTCATTTTGGAACCACATTGAGATTCCCTAAATGAACTCAGATAGTGCAAAGTGATTTGTATGCAAAACATATGGTGCCTAATCGGATTCATAAATTCAAAGTGCATTTAATCAATTAGTTATATTTGATTCACGATCCATTGAAAAAATCCGTAATGATATCAAAATCAGAGTAAACAATGGATCATAAATTTCACTTATTCTAAATTGAGCAGATACAATCACAGTACTTTGTATCTCAAATGATGAATGAGAAATTCATATTAAGGAAAGAACATCTAAAACTGTACCTTATTTTTTCTTTCTTGCTGTAATCTGTTTTCCAAATTGGATGTTATGTAAGAGAAAATTTAAACATTTGTCTCCTATACAGATAACTTTATAGTAGGAATTAATGTACTCCTTTTCAGACTAAAAAGAGAAAGTTAATGTTTATTCAAGTCCCCTCAAAATTGTGTTACTCTGTAAATATATTTCAACATTAAATGAAAATGCATAATCTTTTCCATTAAAAGAAAAATTGTTAAATATCAGAATTGCTACAGATTTTTCATATGTTTGGTTCAGCACTTTTTAGTCTCTGGTTCCCAGCAGTGTGCAACAAATCTGTCTTAGTGGAGTTCTTTTTAATAAAAGGCTAAAATCACCACTCAACATTTTTGTATTCTTTATGTTATTCTTCAAGAAGGGAAGGTGGATCATGTGCAGAAGAAACTCTTGACTTTGACCAATAAATTTAATTAGATACCCAGAATTAGAAATCAAGTTATCAAACAGAGGTTTTGTTTTGTCTTTGTGTCCAAGGAATGATCAAATCCATCTCATCGTTGGTATTATTCTAGCCAGCTGTGTGAATCACTACCAATCCTTAGCATTTTACTACCTTCACAGATAGCTGGTTTTGTCTAACTAACTTCAGCATTAGGTAGACAATATCTATTCCCAAAATCAAAGCCACCTTCACTAGACCAGGTTCCTCGAAGCCCCATCCAACCTGGCCTTGAACACTTCCAGGGATGGGATAATGAATCATAGATGAATCATTGTATGATTCTGTGAAATCAGAAACGTGACAGCAAGCTGAAACCTCATACAGAAGCCTAGATATAAATTACTTTATAACTTTGTAAATATATAGCTGCATTTTCCATCATTTAAAATATAAAAAATATTGATTATTGTAAGTCTAAAACTTTACAACCAAATTATAATCTACATCTCAGAACTTATTTCTTCTTTTACGTATAGACACATGAGCTGGAAAGATATAAGAAAGACATACAAATTCAGAGGTATTTTGAAAACATATAAACTCTAAGTTAGAGCTTCATTAAGTGATCCAACACCTCCATAATGTCTAGAAGACAAACAATACTATTTAGAACATAGGTTAAGAATGAAATTTTGCAGTCAGGAGACTGAAAGACTCAGAATAAATTGACCATAAGACCAGGCACAGAACAAAACTTACAAAACACTTGACGTACAAAAAACACCTTAGTATGGGGAAAAAAATTAAGTCCTTCTGCCTCATTAAAAGAAGCTTGAGAGCTGCCTGTCTCCCACATAGATGAAACACCACTTCAAGACATGCAGTGCTCTTCCCTCCAGGCAAATACACATAAGCAAATCCTCATGACAACCTGTGAAGTAGCCTTAAGGATTTAACTTAAATGAGATTGAGTCACAGTACTGACAACACTCTTTCAAATCAATGTAATCCTAGTCAATACGGTTCAGTCTCCCTTGTCCTGCTGAAATAAAACGTAAAATGGCAGCAGAGACAAGATTTCATCATATATATCAATTGTGAGCAATAGCAGATGCTAGGCGACTCTAATCTATTGAACATTATAATGTGTTCTGGCATCTGAAAGGCAAAGCTAGCAAAATTCATTGTGGAAAGATTTATTTATTTATTTATTTATTTATTTATTTATCTATAATTAAAACTACTGCCTACCAGGAGCATAGTGAATTATCTTTCACTTGAAATATTTCTTGTTTTTCAAGCAAGACTAGATTATTTTAACAGAAGATGTGTACAAATCCCTGAGTAGAGGTATAGGTTACAATTTAATGGATAGTTTTTGTGGGTTTTTTTTCTTTCCTTGCAGATCAAAAATTTATGAAAACAAGACCATATGTGAAATTCTAAATGTTTTAATTTATTTTTATTGGAAAGCAAAGTGTCAACTAGAAAACTTTGAGTTATACTTTAGCTTTTCCAATTTATGATAGAGTGCTTCACACAAGTGGTAGAAATTCTCTAACTGGAAATCCATGACTCTCCTTCACCCACACTTCATAGACAGTCATTTGCTCAGCATACATATGCAAATTCATTGAGATCATAATTTATCCACCAAATTAGATTACAGACAGTTTTGTAAGTACCTTAGCACCTTTT
The DNA here is from genome assembly GCA_039877255.1 of Loriculus beryllinus. Lineage (NCBI taxonomy): Eukaryota > Metazoa > Chordata > Aves > Psittaciformes > Psittacidae > Loriculus > Loriculus beryllinus. The sequence continues at coordinate 11,264 of JBCJKH010032176.1, forward strand.
TTTGTCCCCTGCTTTGCAGCAAGGCTTTCCATTGTACCTATACTATGTATTGCAAAGCACTGCAGATAATCCTCCAAACAGGTAGCAAAAATGTTTCAGAGGAAAAAAATTTGCTTCATCACTATCACTTAAGTTTCCAACATTTCTTTCATTGTCTATCTACGACACTGCAGTGCATTTTGCAAACCTTCAACTTTGTACAAAGATAACTCAGGTGCACTGAAGTAGTGCCAAAGAGTGCCATTTAAACATCTGGATATATTTTCCAAGTCTCTAGCTAGCACTGAATTTTTGCATTCCTGTCTTATGAATATTAAGTCATGAGGTCAAGAGTCTTTTAAGAAACTCCATACATTCAAGAAGAAATTATGTGTCATTTTTATTCGATCACATTTCTTCACTTGACCAACTACTGGTTTTGAACTTTTAGCCATATCTTTATTATTTTTCCCATCACTCCACTAGGTTTTGGATTTTTTTCTTCCAAAGATATCTTGTTTTATCACATTTAATAGTATCGAGACTTTTCACAGTAGGATTTACATTTGGTTTTGGCACAAAATAGACAATTCCTAAGGCAACCTATAATTTCGATCCATTAGGCTAATGTATTACAGCTGCTGTGAACAGTGGGCATGTCATCTTTTGCATAATGACGTCTGGTACAACACAGAATATAGACCAAAATAAACTGCAAAATCATTCTGCATCTAGACATCACACAGAGCTATTTCACCCTGTTCCATCACTCCAGTTCTTAACAGAGAAGTCTGGATAACTTTGGGGGTTTTTCAGGTGTTACCTTTTACAGGTGGTAAACTCTCCTATAAACTCATTCTGGCCAGCTGCGCATAGTTTACCTGTAATGTGTATATAAGTAATTAGTATTCAGCACTGGTTGTCAATTAGGAATTTTTAAAAACTTATAGTAATTTACATCACAATTCATTTATTAATTCCGCTTAATTTTCTTAATTTTACTTTAAAAAAATTTCACCACAAAACCTACATGATTTCCCTGAAGTAAAAGGTGGGCCATTAGGGAATAATTCATAAATTCATGTATATTCATTTTCACTTATCTATTCTGCTTGAAAAAGTCAGTATCAACACCTTCTATGCTGCTGATGACTGCCTTTGCCAGGCCATCAGACATTATGATATAATGTTGAACTATTGTCGATAATTATTTTGCATGTTATAGTACATATTCTGAGAGAAAGATTGAGAAAAAACAAATGATGCCCTCCTAACCTGTCAGCTAAGTTACTTGCACAGGGCAGGGTCTAGTCTCTACATTGTCACAGCAACAAAAGTCACACACCCCACCATAAGCAGTTACTTCACGATGAAGCAGGCAGTGCAAATTCAAATGCTGAATATAAACTGCTGTTGTACTTTGAAGACCTCAGAATGAAACTCTGGAAGAAGCAGTTAAATTTGTGGGTGATAATCTTGCAAACCTCAAATAAATTTTTTTTTAGAAAAGAGTCTTCTGAGACATGTTTAATCATATTATAATGTAACCCCATGTATGGCACGCCTAATTACATTGTATCATTTAGTTAATTTGTATTGCACTTCAATTAATAAAATTCATGATTTATCTTTATGAAATTTCAATGATCAAACATACTTGATAAAGACAGTTTTATAAATAGATTAAGTAATTTTCTACCATCATGTGATTATGCTACCACTAGGGTTCACTTTAATTATGACAGAGCACTGCAGAAAAGTTAAAACACTTTGTATCAAATACAAGCAGAATGGTAAAGTGCAAAAAAGGCAATTTTTTATTTATAAATAGGGAACCAAAAATATATTTGACCTAGAAATTATCTTCCTATTTCATTAGATTCACTTCATTTTCATCTATTAAAGGAGCCTGTCATCTGTTTTTACATTTGTGAATTTGGAGGTATACAGTTAAGCTTGCTTCCATGTAGCAAAGCTTTTGAAGTAATACCAGCCCAGGACTACAACATTCCCTGTTCCCATGTATTCCATGCTAATGAAACTATTAAGACCTGACCCTTTCCCTCACATTGCTAATTGTACCAGTAGTACTTGACAGCAGAAGAGAGATAGCAAGGAAACTGCTGTCATATTAAAAGATATTTTCCTCAAGCAAGTTCCCTTATGATCTTAAGCATTACAGACTCATAAAGTAGCCAAGAATTTGAAAAAATAGGAGATACAAAAGGGAAGCCACAGGTATCAAGTTCTCCCTATAACTGAGGTTAAGTATTTTTAATAACAATGCAAAAAATACAGAAATTATGTGTTCTATGAAGACATCTGTTAAGAACTGTTAACCTGTGCCAATAGCTGCACAAGTGACAGCATGACCACATTCTACCAAATGATTCTTTTATGATACTGACAGCTCACTGCCTTTTGGTCAGTAGAGCATGTAATATCATACAGAACTTTGCTTTGTTTGATTGCTGATCATCGCCAAATCATTGACTTCAAACTGTAGACCCTAGCTACCAAGGCACTAAAATATTATTCTGCCCACATCCACTTCAGCTTGACCATTAACTTGTAGCCCCTCAAAATAACTAATGGTGAATACACATCCTTACTGCTATTGCAGAGCTGGAACAGTATCTTGATCTCAGAAATTCTTTAACAAAAGCAATTCTAGAGAAGAATATTTTTTTTTGTAAAGCATATTTTCCTTCTTTGTACTTTTTGCATGGATTTAGAGGCCACTCTGGATGGATGCCATTGCATGTACAAAAAGTAACTTTTGCCCTTTGCTATTAATACTGCATTAAGGCTAAAAAAAATATCCTGTTTGCCTAAGTATGCAGGGGAATATTTCTCTCACATCATCATCTAGGTAGAATTCTATATAACTGAAAACAAAAAACAAAAAGGAACATTTTTCTGGCTCTCTTTCCCTAAGTCATTATTACAGAGATAGGGGATTTATTCTGACTGTGGTAGCAGGTGATTTATTATTTTGTTTCTGCAGAAACAGACAGCTGAAAAGGGGTTTTGAAATGGAAATTGTGACATTTACTGAGTAATAATCTTATACCGCCATTTACAGGAAGCAGGTGGTAGCTGTTTACCATTGCAGACAGATGGAAGTCCTGCAGTGGAGTTATTTTTTTCAGTTAGATAAATTAGCTTAAATAATTCAAGTGGGGTTTTTTTTGCCCTGTTTGATTAGTGATTTGTGCAAATTTAAGTATTTAAAGACTGGTTTACTATCGAGCAAAATGTTGCACAGCTCATACTGTTTTCCCTTTTTGAGCCCCTATACACCAGGTTTAGTTTTTATAAAGAATATAATAACTATTTCATATTCTGAAAGGAGATGCTTCATGAGGGCAAGCAGAAAAATTCCTCCTATGTTAATGTGAGAAAAAAAACAAACAAACAAACCACAGGCAAAACATCTTCCAACCAAGTACGTTTCCACAGATCTTTATCCTGAATACCATTGACTACACATGGGAGTTAGGAGGATGTACCAGTGATACCAACCACACATACTCCTTGCTGTCTCAGCCCTATGCTTAGCATTTTCCTTGATGGATAGTTTAAATCTCTCTCATTTAAACAAACAGTTTTCAAAGCACAAATACAGTATCTCCAAAGCCACCACACAGCTCCTAGCAGAATGACCACCTCTAATGCCTCCAGTGTTTATAAATACATCTAGTGTTGTGTGATAGAACTCAGATCAATGTAGAAAAAGGAAAAGGAGAAAAGGAAAAAGGAAAAGGAGAAAAGGAAAAAGAAAAGGAGAAGGAAAAAAAGGAAGCTTTTGGTTCTGAATTTAATCATTCTTAGCTCATCCCTCATCTAAAAGTGGCATGACCCACAAACTTTATGTCAGATTTCACAAAATCTTGAAACCACCATTTTTTGTGTTTAAATTAAAAATACTGAACTTATTAAAATTCCACAATATTAAAGTTTTGTGTGTTTTTCCAGGATCATTAAAATAATTTGAGCTACTTGATGGTAATTAGTAGGTTCTATGAATATCTTCAGGCAATTGACATATATAAACATAATCTAATTCTTGTCAGGCATTCAGTAGACAAAATTAATATGGACAATTGCTTGACAATTATAATTGCCATAAGTATAGATCTTGTAAGCACTGTAGTCATAGATTAAATCACTGCCAAGAAACAGGTAGTTGAATTCTGACAGTAACTCCATTGCATGCATACCAGCTGTGGATCCCCTTGAAGCCAGTGGTAAAATGCCTTCTACTTTCTGTGAGGGTAGGATTTCATCCCATGATCTCAAAAAGATCAGGTTACAAACTTTACTAATTTAATCTCTTTTTTTATGAAGTTTTTAGCAGTTATGAGACAAGGATTAATTTAATGTAGTAAATTTGAAAGTTTTAAAAGGTGAGAGACCAGCATTAAACATAGACATAGGGAGCTGTAACACCATAAAGACAAATTTAAATTAGGTTTTGCAAACGCCTTTGAGCTTTCAGTGCAAACTAATTTCCCTTAACCCATTTAAAAAACCCAGTCTAAAAAAGCAGAGATCTAAATTAGGACTATAATTCAAATTCCTGAACAGGTCCTTCACAGGCAGCTATAGATTAGATGTCCCTTTACTTGCCCAATTGAGATCTAAATTGTTTCTAAAACTATTATTCCTGAAGATCAAGAAAAACATCAGCTGTACTTTCATCTGAAGAAACTTGATAGTTGAATGTTTATTCACCTCTTTCTTCATGTTTTTACCTAAGCAGTCATCCTTAAAAATCAACACATTATCAGTTAAAAAATACCATGTTTTCCTGTAATCTAGTATTTGTCTGCAAGGTCTGACTGTTTCACCTCTTCACCTGTGCTTGTTAAAACTCCTGTTCTAGATCTTCCAAAGTATTCAGCCTCATAATTCTTATGGAAATCAAACTGATTGATACCGGTAGTATTTTCTTTTGAGAAGGTGCCATATTCAGCTCTCTTTTTCCTTCCCTCTTTTGCAGAGTTTTTATCAGGCTGCTTTACTGTTGGATTTGACAGATTTCTCTGGTAGGCAAGTACAAGTCTCAGTAAATTTTTAAAGGACAAGCATGGGTCTCTTGCTTTACTGTGGTAGGTAAAAATAAAGAAAAAAATATATGAGCTACATTTTCCAGATATAGTTTGCCAAGACAGGTATTTATGGCCTTAGAATAATTTGCCCTCTCTGGTACACTGTTTATAGCAATTTTATACCTATCCCAGGCATTCAAGGTCCTCCAAATACCCAAGCTGTATTTATGTATTCTCTTAAAATTGCAAAACCTTGCTCCTCACATACTTAAACCCAAAAAGTTCTTCTCTTCAGACGAGCCTTTGGTTGAACATAATGTAGCTTAAAATACTATACTTTGAGGGCAGATTGACAGCAAATAGAATTAAGAGGTGTTGCTGAATAACTAGATTATTGGTGGCTTTGGGCCTACATGAATATACCAAGATAAGATGAAAGAATCAGTTTTTACTTACTGCATTTTGCCAGCATGACCTTTCCATCCAAGTCTCTGTATTTGCTACTTCTAAGGTCTTTTAGAGAAAAACAGTACTGACAGAAATATTCTACTTTGATGTCTGTCTGAGATACCTGGATGCCTGTATAAGGTATCTGTTTCTTCATTCTAAGTCTCTGCACTTTGAACTTTCCTTGTTTTCTTTGCACACATTACACTGTTTTCCTTGGGGTGATATATTTTCCTCCGTGTTCACACCAACACTTTAGCTAATTCTAATACTCACAAGTTGATCAGACCAGACACTTTTCTAGGCAGTCTAATATGTAATGAAAAGCCAAAATTCTATTTTAAAAGGTCTTTATTTGGCTTACTGCCCCATCACTAGTCTCGTCTACATTCTAGTGCTAAATTTGATGATGTAATTTGATTTGGCCCTAGTTTGAGAAGAATTAAGGCTTTTATGTATGAATACAGAAAACATTACAACGCAAAAGCAAATATACAAACTCTTCATGTTAAATACAGGATGAAAATCAGATTAAGGCTTCCAGCTATTAGTAGCAAAACTCTCAAAAACAATTTTTTTTTTCTTTCTTTTTTTTCTGGCAAAAAGTGCAGCAGGAAGAAAATTTAATAATAGAGTTTAAGATGAAACTTGATACAGTTAGGAATCATGATGTGATTGCCTGCCATAGCACAAGACTTGACCCACTGGTTCAAAAATCCAATTTTACAATCCCACCAGTTGTTGTTATAGCAGAAGAAAGCATCAGTGAATTTCTTGTCCTATCTCTCCATGGGTTTCTTTTCCATTCAAATCTTTGACAATTCTACATCTTCAGAAATGCTCTCTATCACATTTCTTATGTCTCATATGGGAAAATTCTCTGTCTGTGCAGTGTGCAGTACATACTTTCAATTCTGCAGGAGAGTAGCAGCCATCTAGTAATTTCAGCACTTTCACTACATAATATGCAATGTTTTTTTATAGGAAAATACACAACCTATGTAAACTATTTTTTATATAAGGCTTCAATGATATGAAATATTGCTTCCTCTACTAAAAAATGAAATTTCAATTAGATCACTAAGGTGGTCTCATGTAGATCTTCAATCCACAAAAATATTAATTAGATCTTTGCAATATATACTAGTTATAGCGTAGCATATTGTAGAATTATGGTACAATTGCAACATAGTAATATCATAGAATAGTATGATAAATTTTAAGTCACTCATAAGAAAAACAGTGCAGGGCAGTACAGTACAAATAGTAAACATTGTTAAGAAGTTGCCTTTTAGTATTTATCACTACAGGTACAGATTTACAATTAACGTTGCACCTATATTCACCTCTCTTCCTTGTGAACTTGATCCATGCTGAATGGAGTAGAGTTATGGTCTCTCAGAGTTTTACTGACTGCCACTGCATGGAGCATTAATGTTCATCCTTGTTAACAATATCAGCTAAAACCAGGAAGCAAATCAAGAATGAAGATTAATCTGAGGATAGCCAGTAGATGTCAGTTTGCAGAGATGTACAGTTCATAGTCCCCAAGGTACTTAGGAACTAATATTTAAACAGATAAGTACTCAGCATGCTTGAAACTAATGACATGATTAAATCCATCCCTGAGCTGTGAATTTCAAATTTTTCATAATCAAATGATTTTTCCATGTGCTTATTTTTTGAAGACCAGAAAAAATTATTTTCACCTCTGTCTTAGTATTCTATATTTCTTATCTGTCCAATGATAAATGACATTTTAATCTGCTTCAATATGAGATAAGAGCAGTTATTATAAATTAAAATCAGTTATTATAAATTAAGATGTACGAGAACATGAGACAGAACACTTAAGATGATAGAATATATATGTAGGGAATTCTGCATTAAAAAAAAAAAAAAAAAAAAAAAACAGATAAAAAGAAGTTTCTTCCTCTTCAAAAAAATCCCTTGTTGTTCTTTTCTCTGCATGTTTCAGTGAAAAAGATATTTCATGTTTATAGAACATCATCATACATTTTTGTTTATCACCCAGCAGAAATTGACGAGTGATTTTAGCTGTCCTAAGCCTTATTTATGAATCCTTACCTCTTCATTCCAGAGACTCTACAATTACATGACAAAAAGATAGTGTTTAAGGGCAATTGCAATCTAAATAATTAAATTTAATTTCAAGAGATTGGAAGGCTAACTAGTTAATAATAATATTGGTTTACATGGGTTGTTAGGTTGGATTTTTGTCCAATTTCCACAACACAAAATTGCAATAAGCCTTCCTATTTCAATAAGCCTACCTATTTCACAGTGAATGTGCACTAATACCTGAATAAAAAGAATCTATGTGATCATATTATATATTTTTGTTGCTGCATTATTAAATTTTGTGTTTTCTTGCAAGTTTGTTGTAACTTGTTTACTTTTTGTTTGTTTGTTTATTCTTTATAAATTTTTGTAACATTTGCACCAATGATTCATTTCAGCCAGTATTCACAGTATTTACACCAATGATTCATTTCAGCCGGTATTCACAGGACAAGGAAAGATCATTCAAAAGCAGAAAGAGACTAAATATTTTATATTCTCAGAACTATTGTGACACTCCTTTATATATGGCTACCCTAGAAACTTGAATGGTCATAAATTTAACTTAGTACATTTTACTGCCTCTTCAGCATATAGAAGCTTTTCAAAAATTACTACATATCTATATAGTAGCAATTATGCACACTATAGTAGCATTTATGCACACTATAGTTATTTTTAAAACCTATTATTCGATTTGCTACCACAAACTAAATGCTCCCTGTTGCAACATCACACAACTCTTGTCTGTTGGAAGCCATCTGCAGTGATTTTTAAGTTTCCTAGAGGCAAATTTAAAAGGCACAATATTAATGTCATTCAGAATCCTATAAATAAATGACCCTATCAGTCTATTTAAGTTTCTCCACCAAAACAACTTATCTTAGATGATGTTTCTTTTCCACTTAACATTAGCAGCCCCAACTAAAAATAAATAACTATAGCTTTGGTATTTTTAAATCCTCGTTGAATTAGAAATAATCCAATAATAAACATTTTACTGAAGTCTGTACAAACAGCAGCCTGAATTTCATGCAGGTAAACAGCAGAAAGCTTTCCAATAGTGTTTCAGGCCCAAGGGTAGCGTGCTAACCTACTCCAAAAGCATAGTCCTGTGACACTATCATTGCCACATTAGGGATTAGCTTTCTATTATATCCACCAGAAATTAAGATGAATTCCATTCTTTAATCTCACTACAAAAGCATGAGTTTTCAATATGTAGGTTGCAGAGGGCTACATATTAAGTTTAAACTCTATCCTATCAGAACACAAGGAGAAGTAGAACTTTGTTCATAAAGGTAAGCAATTTGTTTATAGTTATGTCAAGTATCAAAGCCTCTGGTAAGTGTTGCATTTACCTTTGGTGAACGGGTTGGAGTTTTTATGTTACCTGGCCAACTAATTACTCAAAAAGACAAAGATACTCAGAAAGTCACCAGCAAATTAACTGTTCTCTAGGAGAAGTTTTTAGAATGACCTGTTGATTAAGTATCAAGTTTGTATCTTATGGCAAACAATTCGAAGGAAATAGTTGTTTGTATAGAAGGAAATGGAAAACATAACAAGTTTGCCCTTGATCATTATCTGTTTCAGGGAAGGAAAGCCTTAAGGCAATGTTTGTGAAAGGACTAGATCTTGGCTGAAAACTAAGCACGCTGTCAGCTTTTTAACTGAGTGAAACAGAAAAAAAAAGTCATCTGGTACTAAATGAAAGTAGCTATTAACGCACAGATTTCATTTATGGTCACATACATCTTTCAGAATACAGTAGCTTTCTTAAATGTTGTATTTCATTACAATAAATTCATGTTGACTCTATTCAGAGATTTGGCAGATATTAAAAATTTTTTTCAAGGAAAGCTGCCAAAGCCACAAACACTCCATTCTCAAGAAGCTGCCAGTCTAGACGGTGCTTAGCAACTCAATGACAGATGTGAGGGCATTTGGAGTGTGAATAGCCAGTGATCCACAGGGCTGGGAGCTGTTATTGCAGGAGGTTCTTTGGAAAACATGCCCCAGGTTAGGGGTAATGTGTAGTAAAATAGTAAGGACAGTGCATGTTCCCTAGGAATTTAAATTATAATTACTTTATACTTCCTTATTATCATGGATTTTCATTTACTCAACAGTGCAAAATATTTGGCTGCTTGATGCTTATTGCAATATCTCTGTTAGCCGTAAAACAAGAGACCAGACTAAAACAGGACAGCTGCAGTCATTTATGCTCATTTCTACACATGCTTGATCCGGCAGTAAATGCAAACTCTCACTTGTTAATGGTCACCCTTTCTAAAGCATTTCTCTCTGTGGTGCAATGGCAAAATACCAGCAGGAATGCTCAGAACATGCTTCATTACATTGCTTGCTACGTTTCTTCACCAGTGAGGCTAAACAAGTGAAGATCAGGCAGTAAAACATTTTGTGTTTATTTTTACAGTACAAAGTTCTGTGTTATTTTCACATTAACCAGTAGCAAAGAAAATACGTATAAGCTGTAAAAATAAAGGGGAGTGGGAAGGAAGGAAGCACAGAGGGGGAAAATATTTTGGTAACAAGTCCGCATATGTGACAACACATTCGTATTTATTCAGTGTGACAGTTTATGCATATGAAGAGATTGTAGGAAATACAATAAATACCAAAAGGGAGGGCCCAGTTCCAACCACTATCTTTCATCCCGATGCATAAAGAGCAACACAGACTTCTGAGAGGGGTAAATAACCTATTAATTAACTGTGAAGAATCAAAATCAGCATTTGCCCCAATTTTCTACCTTGACCTCAGAGAAGATCACTTGCAAAATAAGATGTTTTCAGACATCTTTATTACAATTCACTTTTGGTCAAACCAGACCAGTTTTCTATGTCAATTTTCTAGGCTATTCCTAGAATATGCCTGTAGATGGTTATATCTCATTAGAGTACAGTTTAGAAATAACTTTTGTACTCTGTAGCAACCTGTTTCTTCCTCTTTATTTTTTAAAAGTACAAGTATACATACATCTTACAGCTATCACAGTCACAGAGCTGTAACCATTTCAGTTTATTTATAAGCTGTTAATTATGTCAAATGGACTAGTAATTCAAGCAGTTAGCGCTTTCTCAATTGTTTTCAATTTTCTTTAAACAATGTTTACAAAGGTAGAAATACATACACACATATTTGGAAATGTTAAGAGCTGGTAAAGTAATGATAGTTTTAGACTACATTATGCCATTCAGGCAAGGAATGAAAATCAGAGGCAATCCTGACTAGTTAAATTTAGTATCAATTTGTCTTCACCAGCATTTTAATCATTTAGTTAATATGCTTACATAACAACGTGCTAAAACATATTTTAAAATAAAGCCATGGTTTCCAGAATATTTTCCCACTATCTTTCTGTCTGTGGTGCCCTTAAAAAAAGAAAAAAAAATTAGAAGATAAATTACCATTTCTTATATGAAATGCAAATAAGCGCTGATGAATTTCAGGCAGACATTCAAGTCTGCAGATCCATTAAATTTATCCTTTGCCTGTTATTTCACAGGTACAGTTGCTGCATTGCACAAGTGTGATGCATACTAATACACTTCTGGTCTAAATAATACCCTCTTCCTTCTCTAGCAACACTAATCCATCTATGAGTTCTTTGTCAAATTACCAATTGTAATGTAAATAGAAGTATCATATTGCTTTTCCATTTGGGAATTTTCTGAAGGAAGAAAAAAAATATGGAGACCAGTTCATTCTTTAAGGCCACGCAGTTTGTCAGAAATAGAGTGACATAGAACTCTAGAGGGTTGTTTTGCTGTTGGGTTTTTTTCCTGATAAATGTACATAATTTAGAATATCAACAAATGAAAATTCTTACACTCAAACTTGGAAATCTAGGAGTTAGAAAGAAATAATAAAGGCGGAGTTAAAGTGCTAAAGCGCAGAGTTTAGGCATTTTGACCACGTTCTGGATTTCCAATTGATTTTATGTATTCTACATATGGAAAGTCTAGTTTCCTAGTGCAAACATCTTAATTAAATACCTGATGTAACTGCGAGTACCCTCAGTGGCAACCAGATTTAAGTTTTCCACTTTTCAAAATAAAGCCAGGGTACATCACAGAATGCAATGATGTACCTTAAAACAATAGAGGTTTACAGCTACCTTTTGAATTAACAATTCTCTAGCAAGCACTGCTTACTGTTTCCCCCACCATAGCTCATCTGGTCTAACCATAACTGGTTTTGGTTTAGTTCTTTTGGGTTTTTTTCCTGACTTGTCATGGTTCTTTTTTAAGAAGATTCTGATCATTTCATAGATATTTGGGTCCCAAACACGCTTTTGATTTACATAAAATATCAATATGCAGTTATGAAAATTTGTTAATCATATCATAAAAAAGTAGCAATGTTCTTCCAAGATTCAGGTTCTTTTTAGTGTAACAAATGTTTTCGTTTTGTGGTATATTCTTGAAGTCAACAGAGCCTTAATGTGAGTAAAGAATTTGCAGTCAAAAGCAAATTACTCGGGTTGTTCATATAGGAATATGTATGAGGTGAATTCAAGACTAGTTGTACCCAGTCCATCATTTTCTAACTCAGGATGATTACTGAATTGAAATTCAAACTTTTAAAGACCGGAAGTAGAGCAACACCATTTCTATTTTCTAAGTCATAATAAGAGGGCATAAATGTAAGTGCCATATCAAAAAATTCACATGGGAAAACCTTTTTGCAAAGCAAGAGCTTGTCATCCCAAGTCTGAGAGAATAGTGAAAAGGCTCATCATGTTCCCCTGGACTCTAGGGAAACAGAGATTCTTATAGAGGTCAACGGCATAGTTCTAGCCTAAAGAAAAAGAATAATCTTTGATACAATCGAGTGTATGTATATACAATGGGAACACCATGAGTCTGCCACAGCCAAAATTAAAAGGAATGGCTGAGCTGCTACAGCTATTTCCTGGTATTAATTATATGTTGCATTTTGAAATGATAGAATCTATTAGCAAATTCTATGGAGCCATTATGTTATCATCTGTCAAATTATATCTGATTGTTACCATGGGATCTTTATTTGATTAGTTAGATGGTTTACTCTGCTCTAAAGATACCATTCAGGTTTCAAAAGCCAC